>CAJNIZ010011434.1:0-10971 GCA_905231905.1 Symbiodinium pilosum | reverse complement strand
ATACAGACCAGCTTTGTTAGCAGAGGAGTCTGTATGGGCGCCTCTGCCCCCTGCTTGTAAACATGTGAACATAGAAACGTGGAAAAAACGTTCTCCCTTGGATCACAGGGTTGTACACACACACACACACAGCTTTTCACCCACAGCCGGCAACCCCACAAGACACCATGGACCTGATCTCTGAACCACTGCCAATTGCAAAGATATCACACAGCTCCGCAGTCATCAAACTTAGCACTCTGGAATTCGCGGGCCACGGCATATACATTTCCAAGATGTGTAGTAAAAGAACCTGCACATGCCCGGCAACACATGTTCAGGGCCGGAGCCAGTGCCACGAGAAACGCCGCATATTTTCCGGCACGCTCTGAACCTCGCGTAAGAGGCAAGTGATCTTCAGCAAAACTACGACTATCATTGGCTATCATGTGCTGGATTCCTCGTGAAGATCTTCAGCGCTGGCGCGCTGTGGGAGACATGGAACAGGAAAGTTATCCAAGCTTTTGCTGGAGCTCATCTGGTGGAGTAGGGAGTACGGTTCTTGCACCTCACAAATCACAAACTGCAGTGTAGCCCTCCTCTTTTGGACTCGTGCAACCTGCAAACATGGAAATTGCCGTAGCGGCAGCATCAAGCCATGGAAGGCTTCGTTTGTGGCTGGGAATCTTCGAGAGGATGCAACTGTTGCTCATGAAGGCAAAGATGGACGTACATCTTTAGCCACACTTCTCAAGTGCCGACCGGTCCCTTGCACAGAAACACACCAGTATGAGGATTGGGTGAAGCTTGGTCCTGATGCGCGTGCTGCCCGCACGTTGAAGACGCCGTGTGCTGGTCACGAACAAGGGGCTGAAACAAAACAATGTTCACACTCATTTAGTTGTGTCTTGCTGACCGCTGGCCTTGAAGGTCTGAACGCCGGGGTGGTCCACCCTCTTTGGCACAGGGAAGTCCTGGCACATGTCAATGAGTCACTCAAGATAGCAGTATATAGCAGTTGTGTAGCTGTGTAGCTCCAAAGGAAAGTTGGTGCGGGCTCCAGTAGTATTTGCATCTCAGGCCTTGCGGTGCGTTAGGAAGATGACATTCGAGTTGTCACTAAGAGACTTCTTTGGAATCTTTTGTGCGCCACCTACAGGCGGACGGCATGATGTTTATGAAGCCCAAATTATGCCTGCCAGATGGTTTCATGGTTTCACACGCAGCGAATCGAAGGAAAAAGCTAATGCGCGGTAACTTGCACATGACAGAAATGTTTGATGCATTCCGGGGCGTCTTTGGCTGACTGTCCTGCTTCTCCGCATCTGCACCTCGGGCGTCTGCACTGTCAAAGTGTGTCGTGGCTTTCCGAGGTCCACGCCAGATCACGATTACCAGGTTTAATGTTTAAGGGGAGGAGGCTGGAATGTGCAGTCATGACTCAAGAGCTGTCGAGCGATTTGGCTGTGGCTGTCTTGCAATGCTTGGGACAAAAGAAGGGCCTTTTCTGGATGGCAACTGCAAAGAGAAGCTGTTTTTTTTTCTGCGAGGGACATGATGCCAACGTTTCAAAACAATGTAGCCATCACACTTCTCTAAGTTGGACGAAACGAGAGATCCTCGGGCGGAGAATTAGCTTGAGCTGCACAAATTTCTCTATGTACAGGCCATACCACAAAGCGAGAAACGGGGTGGCAAATATAGCACCCCCCCTCCCAAAACAAAACATCTCCTGCCGCTACAACTTGCTACCACCACCAACTCCCTCGACCAAACCAGAGCAGTCCATTTGACGAAAACAAACCCTTGCTCTCGACTTCCAGAATGACTGCAACGGCGAAACAACAATCTGACAAAAAACTGCGTGCCTGCGGCATTACAAACACTGACGTTGTCTGGTATTTCTGACAGGCACTAATCGTGTCCTGGGATTCGCATGGACGTGCAAATGGAGACTCACTGTTTCACGGGATCTCGAACGGTCATCACGCGCCAGAGTCGAAATACTGTTCAGTCAACCCTGTCGAACAAGCACCTGTCCTTGAAGCGTTTTCTCTGCAGGGGAGGTAATGTTTCAATGGCTTTCTACATGTTATTCCATGCTGGGGCTTCTGGAGTGTGGTTCAAAGGCCGATTCGGTCCAATACCCGAGGGTCAGGTGGACCTCAAAGCTTCCTCCTCCTTATGCTCCGTCATCATCAACAAAAAGTAACGTAGATCCACATACACAATCCAAAAGATGGAAACACTGGACCAACATGACCAGCCTCCCAAAGCATACAAGCACGTCGGAGCGTAAGCAGCGTTCAGCCCTAAAGCAGTCTGAACACACATTACGCACCTTACGCACCTCAAGCTCAAAGTGGCAGCATCATATTATTGACACGAAAATGCAGGCCCTCAGCTTTAGGCCATAGATTCGCAGCATCCGGAGCCCGCCCTCTGCAGGAAGACATTACGGTCCAGTTCGAAGCTCAATGCAAAAAACCTGGGGTATAGCGTTTGGGCTCTCGGCTCATGCTCAAAAGTTGCCTCGTTTCTGAGTTGGGAGTTGGGAGGCTGTGGGCTGGAGCTCATCTACACCTGGCCCTGAACATTGCTGACTTGACGCTTGGGGAACTGCTGCCAGTCCTCTTCCGAGGCTTCTTCGAGCCACTGGCGTATTCTGTGCTGCAGAGGACATGGGATGCTGCATCACATGCACAATATACAGATCCAATGCATGGATGCAAATTCTGCAGCATCATGAGTCGCACACAAAACAAACTGGCTCGAAGCCTGCAGCACAAAATAACAAGCCATATCGGTCTCTGCCAAGCCATTCGAACTCCTGACGTGTCACGTCTTCCGTCCCTCCAGCCTTGGGCTGCTTCAGGACCCGTCGGCACATGGGGCAAAGACCACTGTCCTGCTACGTCAAAGCAAAGACGGGTCTGCTGCCCTGGAAGCCCTCTATGCACGTTGACTCTGTTTTGTGTTCGCGAAAGGGGAGTGCATTGTCGATGTGCAAAAGCTGAACATGATTTTGCAACCTTCGGTATATTCACAACGGCCAGTGAATAAAAGGCAAATTCCTTGCTCCGCAATGGAGCTTCTGGAACCTCTACTGAGATGCAGAAAGAAAGGCTCTCGCTGAACCTTCAACGCAGACCTGACAACCATGCATGATCTTGCACCCATCGACATGCAGATTTGACCCGAAAATGTTTGAAGCGTCTGATTGGCTGACTCCAGACCGGACATCTCAACCTTACACATGTGTCATCAAAACTAGAGGCAAACAGCATCTTCGTCAAAGACATAATATCAAACATCCTTTACACGGTCGATTACAGCTCCTGAATCCTTCCATGCCCTTACGAAGCGTCAAAGCTGCTGTGCAACTCAACACTCTGCTAGAGTCCTTCCGTCATTCCTGCTCAATCAAGCCCTGGAACTTGAACTCTAGCCTCAATAAAACAAAGTTGACTTGCTGTCCACAACCATCAACTCCAAACGCCTGCTGCCCGTAAGGCCTGTAGCGATCGTGCGACACAGTCTTTGTGAAAGACGTGCCCGCCTTTTCAAGCCAGTTGCTCGAACAGGCTGGCGTCAAAGGGTCTTCTACTGCTAATCGAGGACCAGTAATGGCAGATGCAGTACTCAGAGTAATCGTTCGCAAGCATGGGGAACCGAAGACAAAGTCAAGTGAGAGAAAAGAAATTAATCCGTTCACGTTATAAATAAAACCCACCCCCAATAATAAACAACAAGTCCAGGGCCCTTGAAAATCCTCATGATTGTTTCTTTTTTAAAAGGGTCAAGACTACTTTTAAAAGGAGCCAAATCATAATGAATTAGGGGGGGTGTTATAGTAGACAATCCTAAGGAATTAGGGTCCCTAATAAGCCTTAATTAGCAAAAGTCCCTAATAAGTCCCTAATTTGGAATCGTCCCTAATAAGGCCTTAATTAGGAAGAGTCCCTAATAGGGCTCTAATGTGGAATAAAAGGAACTCCTATAATTAATTAACCAATGAATTATCTCCGAGCTGCCTAGCTTTTCATTCATGTTCTAAGGGTTCTTCGAATTCATTCATTACTTTCCTTTCGCTTACAATTGATTCGATAATGAATTAATTTGCTGATTACTCTATATATAATTAACTAATGAATTCCATGATTACTGAATATTTGCGAATTTAGTTAGTGGACTAATTAGTTCGAGCAAGTAATTAAGTCACTTAATCATGATTTTTACTTGATTTTAATTGATTCTATAAAGGAATTTAAAGGCAGCCCTACCAAATTCTTTCAATAAATATCACCCCCTCGTAATAAATAATTTCTGAGCCCCCGGATTATTTATTATTAGGGGGCGGACGTCGTTTATTATTAGGGGGAAGGGATTACCAAACAACACCTACAGAAAAGAAGCATACAGGGTGGCAGCAGCGGTTGCGGCGGCGGTGGTGGTCGTGGTAGTGGTAGCAGGGGTGGGAGTGTAAGCGTGGGCGCTGTGGGTATATGCTGTTTGTTTAGGGAGCAGGTCAAGCAACTCAAGCCTGACGGCTATGCATTGAACATCTGGCCTCTCCCCCGTGGTTCATTAGCTGAACATACTCCGCAGAGAAATCTTAGGCAAGGACATGCCGTGACAATGTCTGGATGCTCCTCAAGGCAGATTGCGCACTCTGCATCGCCATCTTGCTCCTTGGTTTTTCAACGACCGATGTTCAAGAAATTTTCATGCCCGTCAAATCACATTCGATACGCACAAAACCGTTTTCACGACTCTCCCTTCCTGCAGTAGTTGAAGCTGCGGGACTGCATCGGATTTGCCTATCAGTAACAACAGCAGCAGCAGAAGGCGTCTGCAAATCATGAACAATTTCATCACTCATCAAAAGCCAGGTGTCCTGTAACAATTCTGCATAGCAACTTCAAAAGCCTTGAGAAACCTTCATTCTGACCCTTGGCATGGACTAAGCGCGCCTGTCACTGTCACTTTGAGGTTGCAACCTGTCACCCTGAATCCCAGACCAGAATCAGATCCAACCTCTCCACTACACGCACAATGCCTTGCAACTGCGCGGCCACGCGAACACGTAGGCGTTCGGCAAAATAGCTTTCGCACAATGTGTTCGTGTACTGCAAAGCCTGAACCACAGCGTCGCAGGAGCCGAAATTCCATGCATTGCGCTCTCTCTTTGTGGGCAAAGTCTACCTCATACCTCATGCACATGAACAGACAACAGAGTAGCAGGCCCCACCGAAGTTTGCATGACGGGTTGCTTGAAGACATTGTGTTCCGGAAACCCCTCCATGCTACAGGTCCTGGTATCCCTCAACAGTAAGTAGCCTGTGAGAATCAGCGAGTCTTACGCAGCCGGCAAAACTCCGTGAAAAGGGGACGTTGGGCCAAGCAGGCGAGGTGCGCAGTCCACGGCTCGATTCGTTGGCGCCCCAAACATGATCGCACAACGTGCCCCAAGGTTCCTGCTGTGCATTGCCGTTTATTCAGGTCATAGGTGACATAATTTCAGGATTTAAGGTGAAGAGATCGAAGCTCTATTGAGGTTGAAGCAGCAGCTTTCGCAACCCAAGGCAAAATTTGTAAGGTCAGGGCAGAAGCAGTTATCGGGTGTTCATCGGAGACCTTTTTGCCGTGCGCTCCCTGCGGGCCTCTGCGCAAAAAGCGTCATCAGCACCTGGCGCCAATATGCGACAATTGAGAACGCAGGATGTTGCTGTGAAGAGCCGATTGCCTTCGTGATGTATGAATAAATCTCAAAACATTCGTGTGGGCGTGGAGAACTCTGAGTGAAACTCTGTGAAACTTCACCTGGGAATTCTCGGCCACCGTTAGCTGCTAGGCTCTAGCTACTGCCATCGCGGTGCCTCTACATGGTAGACCCACGAATCGGCTCATTTGTAGCGGATCACGCCATGGCGCAAACTGGATCAAAGGGACATGCGCAACACCGACGTATCGGATCACAGGGAGGTTGTATCGGATCATGTGGCAGGATCGCCTTGAAGCACGAATCGGATCACAACATGCGATCAAGATCGATCAAGGCATGTGACTGTTTCGAAGCGCCACGAATGCATGAGGGGCCAAAACTGACGACACTTACGATGATGGCAACTTTTAGGCATCAAAATCAAGGACAGTTACAAGGATGGCGACCCCGACAGCCAAAATTGCCGACAATTACGTGGATGGCGGCCTTCAGGCGGACAACGGGGACAGTTACGAGGATCGCGACCCTGAAGAGCCCCATCCCTGCGACTGTTCACACTGTTGAAACGCCACGAATGCATGCGGGGCTAATACTGACGAAAGTTACGATGCCGAATAGTTAATCCTCGTCAGCAAGTGCCACACTCCTCAATGGCTTGCAAACCGGGGGGGAACTGCGGCCTCCCCCAAGCCCTCTGCTCGTTTGAAACGCGAACCCGCAACATCTCGAACAGGGAATCCTCTCAACAAGTTTCACATTTCTCAATGGCTTGCAAATGATGGGGGGGCTGCGCCCCCCAACCTCCTGCTCTTGTTAAACATCAACCTGTATCAGTATCACATGAAACCGCATGCCAACAACTGCCATATTCCTCAAAGGTTCGCAAATGGGTTCACCCCCCCGCTCTTGTCAAAAGGTAATCTACTGCCACTCATCGACAACTGCCACCATCCTCAATGGTTTGCAAAAGGGGGGGGGGGGGGTGCGCCTTCCCCGCTTTTTCAACGTGAGCCCCTATCACTGAATGGTTAGCCCTCATCATCAAGTACCACAGTACCACATTACTTAAGGGTTCGTAAATGTCAGATGAGGGGAGGCTGCGGCCCCTCCCAACGCCTCCGGTGTTTTTGAGTACGAACCCGTCCCATATCGAATAGTGAATACTCATGCAAAAAAGCCAAATTCCTAAATGGTTTGCACATGAGGCAGCCCCCGCCATTCTTAAGCATGACCCGTATCCTATCAAATAATGCATCTCCCTAAACCCTAAGAACCTTAAACATGAAAACCCTAAGGACTAAGGACCGTAAACCATGACAACATTAATCCCAAAAAATCAAACCCCTAAAATCCCTCAACCACCCTAAACCCTAGTCACCCTGAACCCAGCAATCTTAAACCCCCAACAAGCCTGAACTCCCTGAATGACCTCTTACCATCCTAAACTCCAAAACCCTAAACCCATAAACACGCAAACCCTAAACACCACAAATTCTAAAAACGCTCTAACACCCTAGTTACTAAACCCCAACAACACTAACTCCTAAAACTGCTGCACCATGAAACTCTAAATCCTAACAGCTCTAAATACCCCAGAAACCTAAACCCCAGAAACTCCAGACCCTAAAAGCTCCAAAAACCGTAAACCCTAAAAACCCCAAAACCCTGCATGCTCTAAACCCTCAAAACCCTAAACGCCCCAAAAGCAAAGAGCCCCACACAATAAAAACCATAAACGCAAAAACTCCAAACTCAAACGACCCTAGACTCTAAAAACCCTGACAAAACAAAACACCTACGTAAGAAAAAACCGGCCCTCAAAACGCGCTTAATCCTAACCCTACACCCTCAAAACCCGAAAACCCTAACAGTCCAAAACAACACCAAAACCCCAAACCTTGACCCTTAAAAACCTTAACAGCCTTTAAAATCCTAAAACCTTAAAACAACAAAAAATGATACTGAAGACCGTAAATCCTTAAAACCCTAAGGCCGAGAAACTCAAGAGCCCCAAGAATCCAAACCTTAACAGCCCTGCAAAGCCTCAACCTTAAAAGCCCTGAACCCCAAAAACTCTGAACCCACAAGATAAACCATAACAACCTGAAAAACCCTAAACAGAAAATCCTAAACTCCTTTTATAGACCCTAAAAAAACCTGAAAGCCCTTCACCCCGACACCACCAAACCCTCAAGAACCCTAAACCCTAAGAACGCCAACCCCAAAAGCTATCAAGCCTTACAACCCCCCAAACCCTAAAACCACTAAACGCTGACAATCCTAAAAGCCCTAAACCCAGCCCCAAACACCCCAAACCCCAAAAAACACTGAACCCAAAAACCCTAAATTTGAAAGCTTAAAACCCTAACCCCACCCATAAACCTAAAATGCTAAGCCCTGAAACCCTAAACCACCAAAAAATGAACCCTAACAGCCCTAAAACCACCTTTGAAAAAACCACTTAACCCCAACAACCCTAAAAACCCCAAACCCTAACAACCCCAAAGACCCTACAGCCTTACAACCCTAAGAACGCTGAACCCTACGACCCCCATGGCCCCAAACACCCCAAGCCCTGAAACCCTAAACACAAAAAAACCCTCAACTCCAAAGTCTAAAGCCCCCAAACCCTGACAACCCTGAGCACCCAAACCTCAAAAACTCTAAACCCGGAAACCTTACACCTCCTAAAATACTAAATCTTAAAACCAAAACACCCCCGAAAACCCCAAACCCTACCCCCAAACCCCCAACCCAAACCGTACAAACTACATCCGTTACCTGACGTCGTTACGAGCCCCAGCTGATCTGTTACCTGCAGCTTCCGCCTCTACATCTTTGAAGCCTGGTCTGAAGCCTGGTCAATAGCGACATAAATTTGGATGAGACTTTGCAGTCTTGATTGCAGAGCGCTTAGTGCTCTTCCAGTAACTTCCAGCAGCAAGACCGAACCCGAACTGCCCAAATAGAACTTCACAAGGCAACATATGCACCCATCTAAGCAATTACAAATGGTTGGAGCCCTTTGAAGTCAACGCCCTGGCACAGCTGCTGTCCGAGTTTTGCCGGTTCCAGGAGGGCCTCAGTTAAACTTTGGATGTAGCTCACGGAGCTGAGCTTCCTAATGCTGCTACAAGTCAAGACAGAAGCGCACCCGGAGCAAATATGAAGCTACTCGGACAGTGGACTCCGGGGTGGCTGAAGCACTTGGATCAATGACGGGTCTCCAATTGCTGGAGTGCACAAATCCACAAGTGCAGCAATGCATGTCCTGCGCTTCAGCTGCACCAGCTGGGAACAGCACGCGGAAGTGCCGGCGCTGCAACTGAGGACGAGACCATGCAGCAATGACATTGGTCTTGCCAGCGCCCGTCGGACAGCCTGTCCGGTTGCAGGGGTCATCCTCCAGAGATCTCCAAAGCATCCCTCTGCATACCGTGGGCAAAATGCTTGCTGCTTGCGGCTACAGATCCTGGGCTTGAGCCTCAACTTCCTCAGGATACGGCAATGGCTCAAGTGATGTTGCCTGTTCCTGGGAAGCGTTCAGTCTCCAATTCGAAATGTCAGCCGGGTCCTGTCGCAGGTGTTGCAAGATGCAGACAACTTATGGAATGGGCAAGTACTAGAAGCTGCTTGTAGAGGTCCGGAGCAGAATGACAAAACGGACTGAGGATAGCGCGGACCATCGCAAGAGACAACCAGGACAACAACTGCATACACATCATTACCGTCACCAACAGGTTATGATTCTGGGGTACCTGAATGCTGCCCGAACTTTGCGGCCTGTGCCGAATACTATCACGGACCCTCAGTCCAAAATACATGCCGTGTGTACTTGTGCATCAGAAGCCGAATTACTGCCTCGATTCCGTTTGTGCCCAGACCCGCACCTCCGCATCGCTAAGCGAAAGCCTGCAGGCAGGGCGTGGCGTCAAGGAAATAAGGAAGGCTTCAGCCTGCATAAGCCTGCATCACAAATTTCAATGCAACATCAGTTCTCAGTGCTGATCATGAGCGCCATCCTCTAGACTCTAGATTGTAGATCTGGAGCTCAACATCCTACCCAGAAGATTCCGTAAACCTGTAAGCAATGTAACGTCGCAGCATGGCTGATTGGGGTTTAGGGCGAGGTGGCTGTCGAAACCTGAACCTCACGGCCAACTCCTTAGGTTGCCAATTCTTCCGAGATAAGGTTGGACAAATGTGTGCCGTGGATGAATCAAAAACATGACAAAGTCCACTAAACGAGCTGTGGGGTCTGAACATTCCTCGTTCTCCTTGAATTTTCACACTTGTGCATCACCGACCCACTGGTTCTGCCGCATGTCTTCCTCCTCCGTCCTTCCCGCTTGTCCCTCCTCCGCCGCCTCCTCCCCCACTTTCCAAGGAAGACAATGAATGCACACTCAACGAACCAGAGAAGAGTACTGAGTATTACTTGCTTTGTCTCTTCGTACTTTGCCCTAGCAATCCTCAACTCAAGGGCAGAGCAATCGAGAGCAGGCTTCACTGTTGACAATGCCCGAGGGCTTTTCGCATATTATGCGTTCAGCACTACTACAACCAAAGGCTTCATGTGAGCAGCGCCAAAAACCTGGAGACCAGATTCCTATTCAAATCTTATCATTTTTCCGATTAAATATGAAAAGCTGCACGTTATCGTTTTCTTTAATCGCAGCATTTCCGTGATCTGCACATGCCGATGACTTGCGTCAGTTCTAATATATAATCCGCAAAGACTGGGGTTTTTGTCCCAGCTCATCATGTGTGTCGTAATCTCATCCTGCACCTGCCTGATCTTCACTCAGTCATACATACAACTTGCATCATGCAGAACACTCCCGTCAACAGGCAGGAAAGACTAAGAAACCTCAAAGACCGGTTGGCTTGCTCGTTGAAACCCTCCGGTGAAAGTACTCGCAGGGCTGTTAGGCTCCGTAACTTGGAAACAAGCCCAACAGCTAGACAACACGCTGCTTGCATCCTCCTTTGTGATGACAATGCAACGTAGTGCAATCCAGCAGAACATTCTGGGAGCGGCCAGGCGTTGGGGGCGGCGGGCCAAAAACAACGAATCCAGAATAAGGGCTAGCCGCTACTTGTCCCGGGGTTAACACACATCACGCGGTGAGAATACACCTCATCTACTGCGGACGCTGGCATTGGGAAGATTTCAGATCAGCGGGATATTTACACATCAGGAAGTGGTACTCCCCATGTAGACGCTGGTTCCAGGCAAACCATGGTCAGGGCAGATTTCCCGTTCT
>CAJNIZ010011432.1:0-10972 GCA_905231905.1 Symbiodinium pilosum | reverse complement strand
GGCCCACATGTGTATCGCAGCTCTACCTTCGTGCTGGCAACATAGAGTCGGGCAGCTGTCTTGTATTCTGACCATGTACCCGGCTCTCCGTTCCAGCTTGGCACACCTTCTTTGTTGCGAGTCACAGAGCTGCCACTCATCTTGTACAAGGCCGCACCGGCCTTCTCTCGCCGGGATGCCCGGCGTGCTCAGGTTCCCTGAACCCGTAATCTGAGGCTCCGGGCTCCGCTACCGTGAAAGCGCGGTGCGCCTTGTACTTGTCGAACTCCTCTTTTCGCCCGCTGGCGATGCGCACTGCCTCCACGATGAAGGGTCGGGACTAAGGAGCTTTCTACACCTAAGGCTAAGGGCCACTCGCAGCTGCGCGTCACGAGATTCTCTCTGGTGACCACAGTTGCCTGAGCGTGACTTCTTGCAAGGGTTTAGGGGCTTTGTGAACTTCCTGATGGGCGGGTACTCAGTTCTCATTGCTTGGCTTCACAAGGCGCATGGCATGTAGACCTTTACAAGAGATCGTGACGTTATTGCCGTTCTGTTTCTTTGGTTGTCCTACCTACAGTGCGAATTGAATTATAACTCGCAGTTTGGAGCTTCATCACGATGTCTTAGAGGTTTTCACCAAGTTGGTGTCTTGTCAAAAAAAATGTAGTGAAGTCGGGGTCAAGCTTCTGGGGTTGCTTTGAAAGCAACTTCGGTGGTGATCAGCGCTCCTGCTACCGGGCGGGCTCAGAAAGCCTGTTGCAAAAAAGGGGCTTAATCCTTAGAGCTTCGAAGGGTTTGGGGTTAGGGTTCAAGGTCTGGGGCTTCAGGGTGTGTGATGCTGATGTTTGGGATTTGGGTCTAGGGGTGCGGTTCGGGACTTGTGGTGAGGGTTGAACCCTGAATTTCAAGAACACAGGTGTGTTCAATAGAAGAATGCATTTTTGGTAGTGGCCAAAATTGGGCCACCCCAGTATGGACCCCCAAAGGCTATACTCCTTATTGTCGGGACCCTCAAAACAGGTAGCTTAATTTTGGGACACCACCATATATCAAGGGGCCATGCATGTGGATTGCTTATCCCCATCACTTAGGTGAAGCAATTTGACACACTCACCAAACATTGCTCGGGGAGATCGTATTTAGCGAATGACAACAGACAGGGATGCTTTCGGGAGTGGGGGAGTGAGGAAGGGGCACCAGTAATGCTACTACACGACATGCCGCTCGTATTGTGTAATGGCCAGCTCCCTCTCAGCCTAGGTAAGCCTTGCAGTAGCTTCCATTTCTTGTCCCCTCCCCTCCAGCATTAACCCTAAACCTTAAACCCCCAACCCACAGTAAGCGGTGGAACAGGTGTCGATCCCGTAGTGTTTTGGGATGCCGGTGACATAACCAATGCGACGCCGAACGCCTGGATGAGCAGTGGATAGGTTTGCTACTAGTGGCTTCGTTGGGCAGGTTGGCATTTGGAGGTATAGTATGGTCAAAGAAGGAATGTTAGAGGATTGTAAGGAGAATAATTCCGGCTTCTACATGATGGTGCCCACCTAGTGGTGGTGGGGTAGTAAGAGTACCTGGGGCCATAATGTTACCACTTTCATCCTGTGATCACTATAAGGTTTGGAGGAGCCTTAACTAAGTAGCTTCTATTCTTTGTCCATACTCATGGAGAAGAACATGGGTTCTACCGTATCTCAGTTCAGCTTCCATTTTCTTGTCCAATATTTATTCACGGAGAGACTACAGAATTGTAAGATTGCTTCTATCTACTAGAAAGGACTTGGAAGCTAGTACATGTTGCACGGACATTTGCAAGAGCACGTTCAGTGCAAATGAAAAACATATATATATATATATGCATGTATATGTATATGCATATGTGTACAGAACAAATACGATAGCACGATAGCCAAGAATTCTTGCAGATGCTTCCAGACAGGGCCCCTGACTCCCACCCTTCTTGTGTTGTTAATTTATGATGATTCAAATCCACAGAAGGTGCTCCAAGTCTTGAAGTTTCGACCCTGGAGTGAAATTCTAGGAGGCAAGATCCCTCTGCTAGCCAAGGTACGTGCTGGAGTTAACTGGCAGGCAAGCTTTGAACGAAGCACAGTTGCATGCGTTGGAGCGTGTCGCAGGGATATGTATACATACATGCACAAGTTGCCGAGTGAATGCACATACAGATACCACACGCGTAGCATACATACACAAAGTATGTACATTAGCATGGTATGTATTTACACCTTCCTTGGTAGAGAAGGTACCTGCATCTATGTGAGCTATAGTCTAAACTCCTCAAAGAAATTATATAGGGGACTCCTATAGGGGTTACTAAGGGGGATACTAGGAGTTTAGACTATGGCTCATGTAATGTGTGCAGGTATGCCTCCACTCTTGGAGGGCCACCCAAAGTATCCTGGAATTTCGCCCAGTGATTGCACAGTAGCTTGGGCAGGCCATGCCCACAAAGATTGATGGTTCTTAGCATGATGGGATCTTTTTCTTAGGGATTAAAAGCGGAAGCCCCATGATTTCAGTGAGCCTTTTCTTTTGGAAGCACCTGTCAACCCTAAACCCTGAACCCTAAAACCCTAAACCCTGAAACCCTAATCCCTAAACCCTAAACCCCTAAACCTGAAACCCTAAACCCCTAAACCCCCTGAAAACCTGAAACCCTGAGCCCTAAATAGTAGTTTCCATTTTCTTTTCCATTATCCCCATATAATCCCAATATATACCCTATAATCCCTAGATAATCTCTATAGTTTCCATTTTATTTTCCATTATCCCTAAATAACCCCATATAGCCCCAATATACTATAGTAGTGAAAGATAACCCCTAAACCATAAACCCTAAAATACTATACTATAGTAGTTTCCATTTTCTTTTCCATTATCCCAATATAACCCTAATGTTATCCCAATGGGACCCTAAGCCCCTAAAAAGATCTCAGAATGATGCCCTAAACCCTAAACCCTAAACCCTAAAGATCTCAGAATGATGCCGTGTCTCACCGCGGGAGAGGATTTCTCCAAGAGCCTGGCCTTGATCTTGCTTTTCCTCAGTTCTGAAGTTCCCACGTTAGGGGAACTTAAGTAAAGCTGTAGGGTTTAGGGGGCAGGGGGCCCCCGTACTAAGGAGTTTAGGGTTTTCCATACGAAGGACTACGGTATTTTGGGGTCTCTATTCGGGTCCCGCTATTTAAGAAAACTACCAAATGGGAGCCCAAACACTACCGTGCCTGCCGAGGGCGTTGCGCGTGCCTAAACACTACCGCAGTCCCCCTTTCATTTTCCAATTGATTCTCCACAACCCTAAACCCTAAATCCTAAACCCTAAACCCTAACTCTAAACCCTAAACCCTAAACCCTGGGAGGGATAAAGAGGGAAGGCAAAGGGTTTGCCTCCTCAACTTTCGCGTGCCCGCTTCCCATGGCCCACGGCCAAACATAAGGTAGGAATTTCTCAGTCAGTGTGTAATTGGGTTCCCTTGAAACGATATGTATAACTAGAGAGGTGAGTGTATATACGTAGGCGTTGTGGGTGCCTATCGCACTCAAACACCTGTAACCCTAAACTTCGCATCCTACAAACCTCAGCCCTGATATTATAGCAGTTTCCATTTCCTTTGGCATTCCCTTATGTTATATCTGGTTTACAGATCCCTCACAGAAACCCTGAACCCCCGACATTCAGTTTCAAGAATTTGGCATGTGGCTGCATCAAGGCCAAGCAGCTTAGCATCCTGCGCCAGGGCTCCAGAGATTCCCAGCGCATCTATGGCTTAGGTTGAGGATTTAGGGCATAGGGGTCAAATTAGTCTGGGGGTTCAGGGTAGAGGATTTGGGGTCGATTCTTGAGGCTTGGGGTCTAGCATTCGGGGTTCGGGGTTTGGAGTCGAGGGATTTGTTGGGGATTGGCTGCTGTTGCCATAGTGGGAATTTTGGGTAATTCAAAGGGTTTCCGCAATGTAGCAACTTTATCCCTAAGCCCTGAACCCTTAGCCCGAAACCCTAAAACTTAACCCTAAACCTTACACCTTAACAGCAACCCAGTAGGGGTAGCCTAAGAGGCGCGGCTCCGGTGTCCTTCGCAGTTCCTGGGATGTTGTCCCCGTGGGATCTGCCGAAATCCTGAGAGCCCTTAGTTAGGGTTTAGGATTTAGGGTTTAGGATTTAGGGTATAGTTCAGGATTTAGGGTTTAAGGTTTAGGGTTTAGGGCTTACGGTTTAGTTTAGGGTTTATGTGAAAGGGCTTAGGGCTTAGTTTAGGACTCAAGGGCCGTGTTCCTGAGATTTCGCTGCATAGCAGACATTCTAAGAGATGATACTTCATGGAGGTGGTTGTCAAAATTATGGTCCTTTTTTGGGTCCTATTATAATACGGCACCTAATATATAGGGTACCCAAAAAGGGATCATAATTTTGACATCCACCCATGGCACCTCAAGTCCAAGATTTGATTTTGGTGAGCTGCAAATGTGTGGATATCCCGTACAGCAGCTTACCTTGGGTACTGACCCCCCTCAGTAACAGCTGGATAATAAATATAATACAGTTATATATAGCCCTTAGTAGGACCCCTAATATAGACAGGTACTGGGAAGAGGCAGTACCCAAAGCTTATCCAACGAACTTGCCCTTTCCAGGTTCCAAGCTTTCAGGATAGGGGAGGCAAATCTTAGCAGAGTAACGGCTCCTGGTCACTAGAGAGAACATCCCAGATTTCTCATGGAAGATATAGTCCCCCTTAAGTAGATAGAATATGGGGTATATGGGGATCTTATTAATCCCAAAGCCATATTCTATTTACTTAAGGGGGATAATAGCGGCTCCTGGAGAGAACATCCCAGGTTTCTCATGGAAGATAGTCAAACAGTGGTGTCGTCAAGCCATCCAAAGGTCGGCCTGTCGAGACTTGTAGCACCGTGTACAGTAGTATCGTCCCCCTTTAAGTAGGTAGAATATGGGGTATATTATTGGGGCTATATAGGGAATAGTGGAAAAGAAAATGGAAACTACTATAGTGTCATTGGGTACATATTGGAGTGCAGTCCCTCTTAAGTAGATGGAATATGGGGCATATGGGGATCTTATTATAATATACCCCAAAGCCAAATTCTATCTACCTCAGGGGGACTATAACCTAGCTTGATAGGGCCAGGTGCCAAAGTTAGGAGCCTCGAACATCCAACAACATCTTTTTTCGGAACGTCAAGCCATACATCTATCCAAACCCTAAACCCTAAACCCTAACTTTCGGCACCTAGCCATAGCTTTATTGGACTCCTAAAGATGAGACTGAAGTCGCAGGAGGAAAGAAGTTACGCCGAGTTTTGAACGCTGCGATGTTTGCCTTGGTTGGTCCTCTTGTTCTTATAGGGGACAAAGCATCGAGCGCTTGGGGAGTAGTACCAGGGGATATGACCGGGTCCATTTCTTTATCCCTTACTAAAAGGGAAGGTGGACCTGCGCATGTCAAAAAGTTGCCCCCAGAGCATGTATTGCAGCTGGTGCGTGTGAACAAGACTTCGACATCCGCGTTGCCCTCAATGGAGACACAGCTTGGTTTTCGGGTATGCGCGTCTAAACAGCGGCAAGAGAGAATCAAGCTCTGTCCTGCATAATTCTCATCAGACCTCCGTAGCCGCCATGGCAAATTCATGTCACACTCAGATAGTCACTACACTACACAGATCTATGCAGTCCCAACCTTTTCTTCACGGAGGACTGCAGTAGAGGAGTCGTTGCCGAATGACGGCTGCAGCTTGCGCAGCATGCCGAAGCGCGCTGAGGAAACCAGCCCAGAGCAAGCAAGGCTGAAGAAATCAAGGGATACAACACCATACTTGTTGAAGCCACCATGTTCTAGAGATTTAAGGTTTAGGGAGGGAAAAAAGGGTTAGGGTTTGGGAACAGATGTTGCTCTCATTCTTTCCATCTTCGCCGGAAGTGCACGTCCCTAAACCCTAAACCCTAAACCCTAAACCCCTAAAACCCTAAACCCTAAAACCCTAAATCCCTAAATCCCTAAACCCCTAAACCCCTCAACCCAAGTGCCTTCCGCTTTGAGGAGGGCGGCCGGGAGCCTCGCAAGAAGAAGCTCAAGGATCACTGCAATGGGTTAGAGGGTTTCTTCTTCAGTGTTGGTTGAGTCTTGCGACGCACCATCATGAATTCGCATGCAAAAGAGTTGGGAAGCCTCACCTCATGTAACGCCCTGCAAATGACTCAAGAGGCTGCGAGCCACGAAGGTTTCTACTTGATCTCCCTCCGGAAGGCTGCAATCTAAAGCTTCTCTACTCTTGACAGCAGCAAGGACGCCTTCACAGAAGCTCACAAAGCCCCGGTCCCTTATGCTCATGTTGCTGATTTGAGTAGTAACTTCCTCGACTGGCACTTCCGAAGCAGCTTCAGTACTTTCATGCTCAACTTCAACAACCGGACGCAGCATAGCCCACCACGGCTTTGGTCCCTCAAGAGTGCTGGGTGCCCTCCATGCACCAACCAAACATCCAACACCCTCACTGATTTGGCTCTGGCCCGCAATATCCGAGTGGAAGTATTCCTTTCTGCAGTCCGCAGAGGTGCGCAAATGCTGTTTGAGGCGGTGGCTATGCCAGAATTCAGTATTGCACACTTGACAAGAAGTGCCGAAGGCAGCAGCAACCTTGGAACGAACACCGTGCTTCTTAGCCAGGTGGGCGGCTCTAGCTGCCTTGGTTCTGAATCTGCATGAACACAACCCACAAAAATGCCGCCACTTGCCCAACACAAAGGTGCCGTCAAGAATGAAACTCTTGTTCTGCCTACAAGCTTCAATCGCATCCGCCTTTAATCGAATGGACTGAGTTCGGTCGCGAACTTGTCTTGAGCAAGTCTGACAGTACCTCTTCAGGAGTCCTTTGACCTCAGTAGAACGACTGGCAACTGCACGCAAGGTTGTGCAACTAGCCCCAGCAAGGCCCCAGTCAAGCTCATGCTCACGCAGAACAACGTCCAAAGCGCAACACGCACGCTCCAGCCAGACGCCCTCAGCCAAGACGTCCCAAAGGACCGGTGACAGCACACCCAAAAGACAACAGACCTTGTCGTCATTAAGGTAAGCACTAGAGACCCGCAAGATTGGCCTGAGGACACTTATAGATGCTCATGACAGCTGATCGAAGGGCCCGAATTTCAGCTTGAGTCTGCAGTACCCACGAGCCAGCCACAAAGCAAACCAGCCCAATCAACAGCTGTCGCTTCTCATCCACCGTCAGCTCGACGTTCCGGAGCAAGGTCACTTGAAGCCTGTGAAGGACATGTCGAACACCATTCCTACGGCTCTTGACATCAAGCAATGGCGACCCATTCTGAGCCACAAAACCTCCCAAGTGAAGGTACGACTCAACAAGCCTTACTTCAACACAAGCACCGGAGGTCAGCTGCACACCAATGGTAGGATTTTCTTTAGAGAACAATCTCCTTCTGACACTTTCGCTCCCCTTGCCCTTGACGACGCAAACCACTTCTGTCTTTCCAGGCTTGAAGTTGGTACGGACGCCAATGTTACGACTGTGATGCTCAAAGGTGCGAACTATGGCACTGATGGTATCAGCCAAATCCTCGGGAGCAACGGCCGGAGAGAAAAAGACCAGATCATCAGCCCATCCAGCAGGAGAAGCCGTCTCCGTAGCCCTACCAATTGTGAGTTGCAAGCCAAGCTCTTGAAGATCAGCCTTGACACGTTTCAACATTCCAGATTGCAGAAACTGATAAACCATGTCTGCCAAAGGAGTCCCAGGAACTGATCCAGTGCAAGTAGCAAAGATCTCCCGATTGCACGCCTGCATGGTAAACCAGGTATGTTTCAGCATACCCTGCAGGAAACGCCTAAGTCCAGCATGTACTCCAGCCTGTTCTAAAAGGCCTGGGCCGAAAAGCATCGCCACCAACTCTGTTTGTTGCTGTCTGTCCGGCTGTAACTTGTCCATCAGCGCCTGCAACTCAGAAACTGTGACATCCGCGTCCTTGCCGTGAAGCCATTCCCGCGCTATGCTATAATACGCCGCCCTTCCATCGGCGAACACAACGGCGCCGGTCTTCCGCTTGCTGTTGAGACACCCCAGATAGCTGCGAACGTATTGAGCCGGGATGGTAATCCCAGAGCCAGAGCCACGCAAAGCACCACCCTGTCCGCGCTCGCTTTCCCAAAGCCTTTAGCAACTGATTCTGCCAACGCAATGCTTCTCCATGAGCTCGCATGCTCCAGGTCATCAAGCTGCTTGGGTATGCCGGTCACTTGCGTGCCGGTCCAGAGCGCAGGCAAGAGCCTGCGATGAACTGACGTCATAATCAAAGGATAGTGAACCAATGCCGCTCCCGCAGGGTCGCCCTTGTAAAGTTCGACCGGAAGACTCGATGGTCCAGCAGCTTTCCCATGTTGCATATCAAGCAACCCAACAGCGAAGGCAGCGACCGTGGGTACCCCCGCCATGGAAACATCAACACATTGTTGCTCGCTGTCCCGTCTCTCAAGCAAGTCACCAACATGTGTCAAGCTTCCATGTGCGGCCTCAGCAAAGTGCTTACCAAGCTCAAGCAGAACAGATTCCTTATCAAAGACAAGTCCATGTTCACTCAGCAAACCAGAGGCAATGTTGGGCTGTCTGTACATCCTGCCACACTTAAGAATGCTGCGAAGCGCAGAGGCGAAAGTGGAGGGGCCAGCAGCCCTCCCTTCAGCAATACTTCGCCTTACAAAGCATGCAGCATCCTTCTGCTCAAATTTCTTCAAAGTGAAGCTAATCTTCTTGATGTTGACCGCAAGCTTGGCGCAAAGCAAGGAAGTCCTAACAAGCCCACGTTCGCTTCTATCAACAAACTCAAGAAGATTAGGGTGCCGGCAACTACCATCCAAGTGCACAACGCTGATCATGTCATGCCAAACTCAAATGTAAAGCTCCAGAGTCAACTTTCTGCCAATTTCACGGACACGCTTCAAGTGTCTTCTGGATTGCCGCCGAGCAGTCACAGCTCGCCAAGTGTCATTGCCAAAATGCGCCGTCTTAACAGGTCTGGAACCGGCAGGAAAACAGGCCTGCAATGTACGAAAGTAGTAGTTATTGAGCAGATTAAGATGATCATGAGGATGAACACCCCACTCAGGACGGGGCGCGCTTTGATGGATCCACCTTATCACCTCTTTACCTTGCTCAGTTCTCATACGATCAACATCCCAAGCAGTCTTTCCCCTAACACTCTTAGCCAAGCTGATCCAGGTCAACTCAACAGCAACAGGGGAGTGATCAACCAAGCTAAGGGGCTCAAGGACTTCTGGCAAACCCACAACCTTGGCACCTTGAAGGCATTCAACCGGGAAGACCACGTAGTCCCTGACCGTCTGAAATCCACTCGGAGATCGCCACGAAACAATTCTGCGCCCAAGAAAGTCACGCAAACCTGACCCCGTCAGAGAGAATCGATCGGCAAGCTCAAACAAACGCTCAGCATTCACACCTTTGGCAGAGCAATCATGCATCCCATAGCCAAGCCCACGCTCAACCAACTGCGCATTCGCATCCAGCAGCAAGATGTGAAAGGCATGCCTAGGGACCTTCTTGATTGCACCTTCCAATTCATTCCAGAACGAGTGCTTTTTTGAGGCCTCCTGGGTTTCAGTCTCGGCATGCCCAACAAAAACAGCAAAGCACTGTCCACCACAAGTGAGGACCACGGCCAAAATGCGACAGCTTGAGTGCACCAACCTTGCATCTGACGCACCAAATCCGAGAACTTCTCCGTTAGTCTCAGCGATGCCCCTACTTTTGTGAACCCAAAGCTGCACGCCCAGACTCCCATTGCAATCGTCCGTCTCAAAGCAATGGTAATGGCAAGTGCTCGTCTTACACCCCCTGAAGACACGAGTCTCCTGCAAGCCCACAAGGACAAGACCAGCCTGATGAACAAGCTCATCGCACTCATGCCGAGCCACTGCAGACTTCAAGGAATTGACATTGTAAGTGGCAATAAGGGCACTCCATTGTGCATGAGCCCCTATAGTTCTATCCGGCTGACCAAGGCCGTCAGGAACCCCTGGCATACCACCAGCACAGTCCAACATCCTAGGGCAGACGTTGTCTTGGGAAGCATGTCCAAGCCTCTCAACCGAGGGGAGACCGCCTTCTCCAACGCGAGGGTCAACACCTAACCAATACCAAGCGACTCGCCCAGAACGAACCGCCTCAGCAAAACAAAAGTCACCTGGACTCCAAGCCAACCGTTTTCTGCAAGCATGCTTAGCAAGAACATCGGCAAGCTCATTCCACGGGTTCTGATTGTGCCCTTTGACATGCTGCTGAGTGAAGTTAACTCGAAGACTCCTGAAGAACACTTGAAGACCCGCAGAAGCCTCCGCAAGCACACTCTCCCCATGCGCAGCCGCCTGGCAACCAGATATTGCAGCGGCACTTTCCGAGTCATACATGACACGAACTTCCGAGACCCCATGTTCCAGGGCACATGCTCCAGCAACAGCACCTGCATGCGTCACTGCCGCAAGTTCAGCAACAAAGGCATTGCACCCATCTTGCCCAAGGTATCCTTCCGATCCAGGAACATGCAAATGCTCGGCCCAAGCACCAACCAAGCGCAAGTCCCCTTCGCAGTCAACCAACGCAACAACAGCCCATCCGGCCTCTTGAGAACGTTGACAATACGACCCATCAACATACAAGATCAATCTCTGAAACTGATGTTTCCAAGTTTCCGTGCAATTAAGGGCCTTCTTAGTGGCCGGATGCAAATCAGGCAGCTTTTCAAAGTCTGACCCCATGTCGCTCAAGCCCCAAGGCAAAAGATCCCAGAGAACCATGTCAATTCCAACGACCTCACAATCATTTTGTTTGGAACTCCTGGAGAGGGTTTAGGGTTTAGGGGTTAGGGTTTAGGGTTTGGGGTTTAGGGTTTAGGGTTTTAGGGTTTTAGGGTTATAGGGGTTTTAGGG
>CAJNIZ010011431.1:0-10972 GCA_905231905.1 Symbiodinium pilosum | reverse complement strand
TCAGATATCTATTTCCCAGTTTCCTTCTGGCGTATAACCAATGGTGCCTCGATCTACATAAAGCGGACTTTCAAAATTATTGGTATATAAGCTGCCGGTACCTAAGCCTGAAGGCATGGGGTTATTTAAAGTTGCGTTCCATTGAGCAATAGCACTAAGACCCACATTACTTTCCAGTGCGCTGGTTACCCACCAACCAGCTTTATTTTCTTCAGCCAGAGCAATCCACTCCATACTTCCCTGAAAGCCTCCAATAAAACTTGGTTTTAAAATGATATACTGAGGCTGTATGGTTTGCAAAAGCTTTCTTCTCTCCTGCTCTTCAAATACACCTATTAACTCCTCATCCAGTGCAATGGGCAATGGTGTTTTTTCACAGAGCTGAGCCATACTATCCCATTGTCCTTTACGGAGAGGCTGCTCTATAGAATGGATATGCAGTTTGGCAAGGCGCTCCAGTTTGGTTAAAGCTTCAGAAGTCTCAAAAGCTCCATTGGCATCTACCCGTAATTCAAGCTCTCCGGGATTATATTCAGATCGGATGGTTTCAAGAATTTTAAGCTCCTCATTAAAGTCTACCGCCCCCACCTTCATTTTTAAAACGGTAAAACCTTCTTTCAGCCTCTGCTTCACCTGCTCTTTCATAAAATCTAACGTCCCCATCCAGATGAGCCCGTTAATAGGCTGCCTGGATTTACCACGGGTAAATGGAGTATCAAACAGAATATGATTTTCAGAGGTAAGGTCTTTTAAAGCCATCTCCAAACCAAACTGTATGGAAGGGAACTCCTTGAGGTCGCCATACAATTGGGCAAAGGGTGAATTAATATTTTGAACCAGGTGATTTAATTCAGCTTCGTAATCCGGCCGGTCATCAGCACTGAGACCTCGTAATAAGCCGCATTCCCCAATCCCGGTTTTGTTGTTTTCTTCTACAACTAAAAAATAGGAATCTTTAGTTCGTAAAACACCACGGCTGGTGCCACTGGCTTGCTTGAATTGTAGTGTGCGCTTCTTCCAATAGGCCTTCATAAGGCCAAAGTTAGGTATTGTGTAAAATAAAGGGCATTAGATTATCTGCCCTATTCCAAATAAGAGGGCAAAAAGCAAGGTGGTTAAGGCCAGCATTTTAAGCAGGGGTTCAAAACCAGCCGGATCATTGGCTTTAGTAGCTTTATATAAATTGATTAAAACCAAGGGTATAGATAAAAAGTAAAGGTTTTGCCAAAAGCTTCCACGGGTGATGGAATTGTAAATAAAGGCAAGGTCAATGGCCAGGATTAATAAAGCTCCGTGGTAATATTTGGCACCGCGCAATCCTAAAATCACAGCCAGGGTGCGCTTACCATTCTTCCGATCTTCTTCAATGTCACGCATATTATTAAGGTTCAACACACCCATAGCCATAAAACCAACTGCTGTAGCCGGTAAAAACACTTCCCAGTTCAAAAAATTGGTTTGCAGAAAATAGCATCCTACCACACCTACGTAGCCAAAGAAAAGCAGCACGGAAATATCACCCAGGCCCTTATACCCGTAAGCTCTGCGGCCCACCGTATAACTAATGGCGGCCAGGATAGCCAACAGGCCCAAACCAATGAATGTAAGGGTTACTGGCAATGGCAGGTTACGAGTGGCAATAATGCTTAGCCACGTACCGGAAATAAAAGACAGCACCGCAAAGAGAATAACAGCATTGCGCATTTGACGGGAAGTGATCCAGCCACTGGCTACAGCACGCTGCTCCCCGGTTCGGTTAGCGTCTGAACCTTTAACACCGTCACCATAATCATTGGCATAATTACTAAGTACCTGATAACAAAGGGTGGTGATAAGGCATAATACAAACACTAAACTATTATAATGTCCATTGGAAGCGGCCAGGCAAGTACCCAGTATAATACTGGAAAAGGCCAGTGGTAAAGTACGCAGACGCGCAGCGGCTATCCAATGTTTTAGTTGCATAAAATATTTTTAGGGCTTGCGAAGATAAAACTCACATTCTACTTGAACACCTACATCCAATCGTGGCAGGTGCTTTCTATTTGGTACAACACATAATTATATACTTCACGGGCCTGCTCTGCATCCATTTGAGGCATACGCAAACTACCTGCAGCTGTAAACAAATTGAGATGTACAAGATTCCTTTTCTTTTGAAATATATTCTGGCTCACCTGTACATTCTGGATCTTAAAGTATTTAAGGGCCGCTGTTTGGGGAAATATCCAGCCCCTGGAGAGCAAGATCATTTCTTTATTGCAAGCTAACTGTACTGTAGGTTGAAAACGGTATGCCAGATATACAGCTGTAATAAGCCAAAGAGCGGCCACGCTCCAAAAAAAAGTTTCTACAAAACCTAGCCCGGCCAGCATAAGGGCCGGCAATACACCATATAGGGAGCTTTGTTGAAGAATAAGAAAACGGGAAGCGCTGAATGGAATAAATTCTGATTCTTTTAATTCCGGAAAAAAGGTTTCCTGAACTACCTCCAATTGCTCTTGCCGGGCTCCTGGTACTTTAAGTGATTGCTTATCTGATGCCTCTCGGCTGCCCGCTTGTTTTACCACTATGGTTTTAAGCCCTACCAGTTTGCGCAATGGGTTACTGCTCCATTTAATGAACTGGATCTTGTGCAAGGGAATCTGATATTCTACTTTTTTAAGCAAACCTGAAACCAATTGTGCACCTCGCTTATCTATAAAAAAACGCAGGCCGTAATACCGCAGGAATGACTGGATAAGCGAAAGCAAAATAGCTATTATAAAATACAGAAGTATGGCAAAAGGTAAAAGTTGCAGCCAACGGCTGGCCAGGAAATTTTTTTGGGTTTCAAGATAGGGTTCAAAAGGTTTGAGATACTCTTCAAACTGCCATATATAGCCAGAAACCACGGCAAACAATACCAGTCCGGTACGCAAGTGATTTTCGGTTAAGCCAACCCTCAATACTTCACCTAAGCTCAACTTAACCAAAGGCGTGGCTTCTCCACCAATATCCAGGTCTCCGTCCTCCGTCAGGTGATATTCTTCGTGGCCTTCAGGTTCATCCCTGTTTTGTGTTTTCATCCGCATGAGGAATTCCTGCACCTTACGGGCGTAGGTACGTTCCAGGGCTGCAATTTCCATCTCCTTCGCTGCTGATCCGGCTGTATCTATTTTAAGGCCCACCACATTCAGAAACCGTTGGATAATATTTTGATTGATATGTACGGACTGTATCCGATCAAAAGGAATGGTGATCTTCTCACGGCTGATCACCCCTTTTTCAATGATCATTTGATTACCGCTCACATAAAAATAAAATCTGCGATACTGTAAAACCGATAGTATAGCGAATATGACCAGCAGAACTATCACCGCTATCCACAACCAATTGGAAGAAGGGTCTATACGAAAGCCGTATTGCACAAAAAAGAGGGAAACAAAAATGTTAATACCAATGCGCAGGTTCTTGAAGAAGATAACCACCATACCCACCGGGGACTGGCGCTTGGGCTGTGTAAGATCCAGCTTATTCATATTGGGCGCTCAAGCGGGTAATATGATCACGCAGGCGATGGGCCGCTTCTTTTTTAAGGCCGCCAATGCTTAGATCACTGGTGGAACCTCCGGCTGTATATATTTTTACAGAAGCCAGGTCAAAGAGACGGCCTAATGGTCCCTGGCTTACTTCACAATGTTGTAAACGGTTTAGGGGGATACTGGTCATGGTGAAAAACACCAAACCACTTTTATAGCTGATATCATTTTCACGCAAGGCATACCCCTTAATTCGAAAGCCCCGTATCTCAAGGAATACAATCAAAAGTAAAAGACCCAACCAGGGCGCCATCAGTTTCCAAAGGGCCACGTCTGCTGAAAAACTGATGAACACCAATATTCCTGCGCTGATCAGAAAAAAGATACTCCAGGCTGTTAAACGCATCCATAGGTAGTCCGATTCCAGTTTTTCAAACTTCACCTGCTCAATTTGAGGCAGTTCCTGAGGGTTGATCTGTAGGTTTTCAAATAGCATCAGCCGTTCTTTAAAGCTTTAAAGTAATTTTTAAGTACATCGGGACTTTCCAGCCGTGGAGTCATAACTTCAAGAATGCGGGGCTCTGAACTCGTTGCAAAGAATGAAGGTAAGGCTTTTTGCAACTCTTCTTCGCTATCCACTCTTTGATAATCTATACCAAAGGTTTGGGCTACCCCTTCCCCTTTTAGATGATGATAGGTTTCCTGGTAATGCTCAAGCTTGGAATTTCCGGCCGGCCCTTCGATAATACGGAATATGTTGCCGCCCTGATTGTTGATGACAATAACACGCAGATTGGCCGGTAAACGATCGTTCCAAAAAGCATTGGAATCGTACAAAAAAGCTACGTCACCGGTGATGAGGGTTACCATTTTGGAAGTGGTAAGGGCATGCCCGATAGCGGTAGATGTACAACCGTCAATACCGCTGGTGCCACGGTTGGCAAAGTGCTCTACACTTTCCAAATGATCAAAAAGCTGTGAGTAGCGGATAGATGTGCTATTGGCACAATGCAGCAAACTGTTTTCGGGCAATTGCTTCAGGATATTATAAAACACTTTAAAATCGGAATAAGCAGCGGTTTTCATATAGTGCTCATGCTTTTGAGCTCTGTTTCTATGAAAAGCTACCCAGGTATCACGGTATGTACTATCTCCCTCCGAAACAAATTCAGCCAGCTGATCAAAAAAGTTATCGGCCTGTACCGGAATTAGGGTCTGTAAACTCCTGAACGTATCTTTTACCATGCCCTGCTCATCAATATGCCAATGGTAACGGGGCTTATAGTCAGTAAGGAACTTTTTTATTTTTTTACTTACCACTTCACCACCAATGGTAATAAGCAGATCAGGCTTCAACTCTGCTATTTCTTCTTCCCTAACCGTATTGATGAGACGGTCTATACAAGCCACAGTATTGGAGCCGGAAAGATTACTAACCGTTTCGGATAATATCAGGAATGGGCTTTTTTCATTCAAGGTTTGTAGTGCCTCACTCAACCATTGATCTGCATCCATTTGCCCCGCCAATACCATAATTTTAGGAGAGTTGTCCCAAATTTCCGCAAGCCCGCTCAGGTAATCTTCATCCAGTAAAAATTCAGGTTTTAGCTTTTGCAGGATGTGTACTTCCTCAGCCGCATCATTATTGATCAGTTCATATAAAGGTTCATCAAAAGGCACATTAATATGTACCGGGCCTTTCTCTGAGGCAATCAGTGCTTCATTGATCAACCGTTGGTTAAAATGGCTGGCTAAAATATCCGAAGGATCACGCTGGAGGTTCGCTGAAAAAACAATGTGGTTGGCAAAAACATTTTCCTGGCGAATGGTCTGTCCTGCCCCCTGATCAACCAGCTCCAAAGGCCTATCAGCCGAAATCACAACCAAGGGCAAGCGTTGGTAAAAAGCCTCTGTTACGGCCGGGTAAAAATTTACTGTAGCCGAACCGCTGCTGCATATCACCGCCACCGGAGCCTTACGCCCCATAGCTATTCCCATAGCCGTAAAAGCTGCGGCCCGTTCATCAGGTACTGATATACAGTTATAATCAGCATCTTCCGTAAAAGCCAGTATGAGGGGGGCATTACGGCTGCCCGGAGCTATAACCACATCACGGCATTGATGAGCTTTTAATATCCCCGTAAGGTATTGCGCATTGGCTTTGGCCGATTTTTTAGGCATAAGAGTCTGTAGCTTGGATTACCCGCAAAAGGGTTTGCAATTTAGCTTCCGTTTCGTCCCACTCCGCAGCAGGATCAGAATCGGCTAATATACCACCCCCTGCGTATAATATAACTGCATCATTATACACCTGCATGCAGCGAAGGTTTACGTAGTAAGCAAAAGCGTCTCCCGTTTCAAAACCCAGGTAACCGCTGTAATACTGGCGCTGGTGTTTTTCGTGCTCAGAAATAAACCGCAAGGCTTCTGGTTTAGGCCATCCGCCTACAGCCGGGGTGGGGTGTAAATCCTTTAAAAGCACCTGCACCTCCAGTTGGGGTGTATAATTGGCTGATATCCGGTTTACGAAATGAATGAGGTTAGCCGCTGTTAACTTATCCCGCTCTTTTACCCGGATAGCATCAATAGCACTGTACGCTGTTAAAACATTTTTGATATAGCGGGTAACAATGGCCTGTTCTTCTTCCTCCTTCAGGTGAAAAGTGTGCTCTTCACCTTTTTGACGGGTTCCCGCCAGACTCATACTTTCCAGATGTCCGTCCTTTCCGGAAATCAACAGTTCAGGAGTAGCTCCCATCCATACACCACATTTTTTATGCTGAAAGAGGTATACGCAGGCATCAGGATACTTCTGACGCAAAGCGTGAAATAATTTCAGCACGCCCGTATGCTGAACCTTGTAGCGCTGACTTCGCGAGATCACTACTTTCCCCCATTGTTGATCTTGGACGGTATCGGCCGTTTTACGGATCAGTTCTTCATATTCGTTTCGGGAATAACTCAGGTCATTTTGTGGTGCTTTCTGCAAGCTTATCTCTGCATTGCCGGATACTTCCTGCATTCTTAAGCGAATAACTTCGCTTTCTTCGCCAAATGGAACAAAACTGAAAACCAGTTTGGAATGGTCGGTTTGAGCGGGCCTGTATATTTTAAAATTAGACGAACCGGGCGGGCTATAAAAAAGAAGGGTTTGCAAAACTTACTTTTTAAGCGGTACAATCATATTGGTAAGCTTACAATGCGAGATAAGCTTACCCTCTTCATCTTCAATGCGGATTTCCCAAAGGTGTGTACTGCGGCCTTTATGAAGTATATGAGCTGTGGCCGTAAGCATACCGTCTTTTTTGCTACGGATATGATTACAACTGATCTCTATACCCAATACAGCATAATCTTCAGGGTCTGCATATAAACAGCTGGAGGCACTTCCAAGGCTTTCCGCAAGAGCAGCAGAAGCTCCTCCGTGTAAAAGCCCCATTGGCTGGTGTATCCTGGGATTCACAGGCATAGTGGCTTTTACCATTCCGGCATCTGCATCAACATCTACATAACAGATCTCAAGGGTTTCCATCAGTGTATTGGGAATCATAGCATTAAAGCGTCCCAATAATTCTTCTTTACTCATACTATATTCTTAAAGCTGGGCAAAGGTAGTGGATAGAGGAAAGTTCAGGCCTGCTCAGATCACGAATATGAAAACATCACGTAGCAAGTACCAGCAACACGTCAAGATAATTACCTTTAAGATGATAAGGAAGAAAACACGAATAGCCTGTTCTCGTTGCGACATGAATTTAAATTGGCTTCGGCAAAATTAAAAGAATTATATAGCACATAGGATAGCCTTTAAGCTGAATAGTCAATTTTAAAAGATATTGAGTATATAAGCTTTAAAATCAACTTTTTTTTATATCTAAAAGCCCTGTAATTACCTGGGTCGCTAGCCTATTTTATTATCTTTGCCGGCTTTAGTAAAACCGTAAAAACCACTGATCAATGATCAAGATCACCTTGCCGGATGGCAGTGTAAAAGAGTTCCCCAAAGGTTCAACTGCCTTTGATGTGGCCATGAGCATTAGCGCTGGATTGGCTCGCAATGTATTGTCTGCAAGCTTTAACGGGGAAACGGTGGAAACAACGGAACCTTTGAATCAAGATGGCAGGCTGGTACTCTTTACCTGGGATAGTCCGGAAGGTAAAAAGGCATTTTGGCACAGCTCAGCCCACGTACTGGCTCAAACTCTTGAGCAACTCTACCCGGATATTAAGCTTACCATCGGCCCGGCTATTGAAAATGGCTTTTATTACGATGTAGATTTGGGTGAGGCTTCCCTGGGCGAAGCTGACTTTGCTGCTATTGAAAAGCGAATGCTTGAAAATGCACGCGCCAAGTCAGATTTTAAAATGCGGGAAGTAAGTAAGGCTGAAGCGCTGGAAACCTATAAAGGCAATGAGTTTAAAACCGAACTCATTCAAAATTTACAGGATGGAGACATCACTTTTTGCGATCACGCAGAATTTACCGATTTGTGCCGGGGCGGACACATCCCAAACACCGGATTTATAAAGGCTGTAAAGGTTATGAACGTAGCCGGTGCCTACTGGCGTGGTGATGAACATAATCCTCAATTGACCCGTGTATATGGTATCTCTTTTCCAAAAGCCTCCATGCTTACCGAATACCTCGAGAGACTGGAAGAAGCTAAGAAAAGAGATCACCGTAAATTAGGTAAAGAGCTGGAACTCTTCACCTTCTCTCAAAAGGTAGGTCAGGGCCTGCCCTTATGGCTTCCAAAAGGCGCTGAATTACGGGAACGCCTGGAACAATTCCTGAAAAAAGCGCAACGCACCGCTGGTTACCAACCCGTGATCAGCCCCCATATTGGTAACAAAGAACTATATGTAACCAGTGGACACTATGCCAAATATGGTAAAGATAGTTTTCAGCCCATCCATACGCCAGAAGAGGATGAAGAATACTTGCTGAAGCCCATGAATTGCCCGCATCACTGCGAAATTTACAAAAGTCAGCCCCGTTCCTACCGCGATCTGCCCATCCGTTTTGCAGAATTTGGTACTGTATATCGCTATGAGCAAAGTGGAGAATTACACGGATTAACCCGTGTACGCGGCTTTACTCAGGATGATGCCCACCTCTTTTGTATGCCTGACCAGCTTAAAGATGAGTTTAAAAAGGTAATAGATCTGGTGTTGTATATATTTAAAACTCTTGACTTTAAAGAATATACAGCACAAATATCCCTTCGCGATAAAGAAGACCGAAGTAAATACATTGGTTCTGATGAAAACTGGGAGAAGGCAGAACAGGCTATTATCGAAGCAGTTGGTGAAAAAGATTTAAATACCATAGTTGAATACGGTGAGGCTGCTTTTTATGGCCCTAAGCTTGATTTTATGGTAAAGGATGCCCTGGGGCGTCAATGGCAGCTGGGTACCATTCAGGTAGACTACAACTTACCGGAACGTTTTGAACTGGAGTATAAAGGTGCTGATAATGAAATGCATCGTCCGGTTATGATTCATCGGGCACCTTTTGGAAGTATGGAACGCTTTGTAGCTGTACTTCTGGAACACTGCGGTGGTGATTTTCCATTGTGGTTAACTCCCGACCAGGTTATTATTTTACCGATCAGTGAAAAATATGCAGACTACGCAGGCAAAGTTTCGTATTTGCTTAAAAATTACGACCTTCGCACGCTCGTTGACAACCGCAGCGAGAAGACCGGACGTAAAATACGGGATGCTGAATTAGCAAAAATCCCGTATATGCTTATTGTTGGTGAACAGGAAGAGGCGGCCGGGACTGTATCCGTTCGGAAACACGGTGAAGGTGATAAAGGTGTGATGAGCATCGAAGAATTTGCTAAACTGGTAAACGATGAAGTACAGGATAAAATTGGAACATTTGAATCAGAAGTTTAATTAAAAGAAAGAAACACTGGCTAAAAGATTTAACCGAGGAGGACGCAGGGGGTTTCAACCCCGTAAGCCGCAGGAAGATGCGCACGTAACTAACGAAAAGATAAAATTCCCAAAAGTTAGGATTGTTGGGGATAACGTGGACGAACAAGGGGTTTACCCAACCAGTAAAGCATTGGAAATGGCTCGTGAACAAGAGCTGGACCTGGTACTTATTGCTGACAAAGCAGATCCTCCGGTGGTAAAGATCGTGGACTATAAGAAGTTCCTTTACGACCAAAAGAAAAAGCAAAAAGAGATTGCGCAAAAAGCGCAAAAAACCGTGGTTAAGGAAATTCGTTTTGGTCCGAATACCGATGACCACGATTACGATTTTAAGAAGAAAAATGCTGAGAAATTCCTGGAAGAAGGTGCTAAGCTTAAAGCTTATGTATTTTTTAAAGGGCGTTCCATTGTTTTTAAAGATAAAGGTGAAATACTGTTATTGAGATTGGCACAGGATCTTGAAGATGTGGGTAAGGTAGAGAGTATGCCCAAGTTGGAAGGAAAGCGTATGATCATGATGATGGCAGCTAAGAAAAGTAAATAGATACTGAAACCGGGAGCCTGAAGTTTGGACTTGAGAAATATCCAAAAGCCGCACCTCCCCTGTTCAGAATCCGAAAATAAAAGTAAGAACCCAAAATAAAAGCGAAGAAAGATGCCAAAAATGAAGACTAAATCCAGTGCCAAAAAGCGCTTTAAGCTTACCGGTACCGGAAAGATCAAGAGAAAGCACGCTTTTAAAAGTCACATCCTTACCAAAAAGGAGACTAAGCAAAAGCGTAACCTCACTCAAAGTGGCCTTGTGCACGAAAATGATGAGAAGAGTATCAAGAAACAATTGTGTATTTAATTAAGAGTTATTAATTAACCCTGTGTCAGGCATTAAGTACCTTAAAATTAAAGGACGCCTTGCTCAAAAAATTAAAATAATATGCCAAGATCAGTTAATAGCGTAGCCAGCAGAGCACGCAGAAAAAAAGTAATGAAGCAGGCCAAAGGATACTTTGGCCGTAGAAAGAATGTGTGGACCGTAGCCAAGAATGCCGTAGAAAAAGGTATGGCTTACAGCTACCGTGATCGCAAAACCAAAAAGAGAAATTTTCGTTCCCTGTGGATTCAGCGTATTAACGCTGGTGCACGCCAGGAAGGAATGTCTTACTCCGCTTTTATGGGTAAGGTTAAATCCAGTGGAATTGAATTAAACCGTAAAGTTCTTGCCGATTTGGCTATGAACCACCCGGAAGCTTTCAAGGCCATTGTACAGAAAGTAAAATAAATTTTAACGGTTCTTACTATATCAAAGCCTCTCCATACGGAGGGGCTTTTTTTATGCTTCGGCTTTCAGACTTAGCTCTTTTCCGTTAAAAAAAGGCTTACTGCTCCATACCTGCAATTCTTTTGTTCCCGTTTTGACGTTGAGCAAATAGCCATTTCCTGAAAACCGACAATCTGCAACAGTAGCCCTTATCGTTCCTTTGGGTGTAATTTTGATCTGATGCGGTCTT
>CAJNIZ010011430.1:0-10974 GCA_905231905.1 Symbiodinium pilosum | reverse complement strand
TTTGGGGTTTAGCGGTTTGGGGTTTAGGGTTTGGGGTTTAGGGTTTAGGGTTTGGGGTTTAAGGTTTAGGGTTTGGGGTTTAGGGTTTAGGGGGTTAGGGGTTTAGGGTTTGCATTTTAAAGGGATTAACCCTAAGCCCTAGACCCCAAACCGCAAACCCTTCCCCTAAGGCTCTTCGGAGTATGCCCGGCTTTCCGTGTCAAGGTCTGAGCTTTGGGGCTACTAAGGTTTGGGATCTCACTTTGCGGGTCGAAGCGCCTTAGGCTATTGGGTTTTGGGAGTTTGGGAGTTTGGGGGTTCAGTGTTTAGGGATTAGATGGTTTGGGATTCAGGGTTTAGAGTTTACCTTGTTCAGGATTTGGGCTCGGGGCACCCTGAAGCCCGCAAGCCCTTGAACTCTACAGTTCCAAAGCCCCCAACACCCGTATTCCTAAATCCCTGCAAACCCTAAAGCCCTAAGACCTTATCAGCTTTGACGCCCTGAAACCGTTCAACTCGTCTGGTGTCCCTTTGTTCTTTCAAAGCTAGACTTCCGTGAACCCTAAACCCCCAGACCCTAAATCCCAACCCTAAACCCCATACGCTAAACCCCATAACCTAAACTAAACCCTATAAGCCCTAAAGCCTAAACCCTGAACTCCAAACCCTAAACCCCCGGACCCGAGACCCTACGCCCTAAGCCGTCCCAAACCCCACGCCACGCAGCTGAGGCGCTTTGAGGCTCAACAGTTCCAACACCCAGGCGGTCTCTTGCTTTGAAGAGTTTTCGGGCTTAGGGTTTAGGGTGTAAGGTTCAGGGTTGAGGGTTGAGGGTTGAGGGTTCAGGTTTTGTGGTGGATACTCTGGCCCGGCCCCCAAGTGCGATCTGAAACCTAGATCCCCTAGAGTAGCAAGATGGCAAAGTACATAGGAGTTCTGCAGACGTAAAATGAATAGAAACATATTTCAAAATCTAATTATATAAACTCAGTTAAAATCAGATTAACATGAAAACAACAAAACTGAAAATGAAATTCATATTTTACATGAATTCCTCTATAAGAGCTATATACTAACCAGAAAAAATCCCGACAATCAAGAGGACCTCTGATTCCTCCGGATTCTTGACTACACTCCCACTCTCCACCAAATTCATGATTACGGGATCCCTTTTAAAGTAGTCTTGGCCCTTTGCCAAACAGTCTTCCGAGAATTTCTGGAACGGGCGATTTTCTGGAAGGAGTGTTTCCCTAAGGGTCCAAGTACCCAATAAGCATAATATACTTACCCCAAAACCCATACTATGATCACTAGTACCCAAATCCCAAGTACCTAAATATTGGGTACTTGGACCCTAAACCCTAAACCCTGTATACCCCTATAAATCCCTATGAATCCCTTTAAAGGGACCTAAATATTAGGTACTTGGACCCTTAGGGTTTATGATTAGGTGGGGAGGGGTGATTATCAGACTGAGAAGCGATCACCCAGACCCCCAAAAGGATCTAAAAATTAGATCCCCTAGAACCATATGAACTATAGTCTAAACTCCTTCAAGGGGGGCTATATAGGGGATTATATATGGGACTACTATAGGGGTTATTAAGGGGGATACTAGGAATTTCGACTATAGCTCATAAGGGGCAATTATATGAGGATGATATAGGGGTTATAATGGATTTATAATAGGGGATCTAATCTTTAGATCCCCCCAGGGGTCTGGGTAGTGACGCAAGAACTTCCAGCAGATCAGCATGATTGTGTTAGGATTTCTTCGGTGGAACCCCCGACAAGTAATACTGACTATAAGGGATGATAGGAATTATCCCAAACCCTAAATTCAAACCCTAGACCCAACACCCTAAACTGTAAACCCGAAACTCAAAGCCCTAAACTCCAAACTCTGCCTTATATTCCTTTCATACCACTGTGACAGGAGCGGGGAGCACCTAAAGGATTCCTTTTTTAGTTTCCAGGCCGCCTGGGCTTTTCCCAATTTCTGGTTTAGGGTTCAGGGTTTAAGGTACAGGATTTAGGGTTTAGGATTTAGGGTTTGAGGTATAGGATTGAGGGTTGAGGGTTTAGAGTTTAGGGTTCGGGGTTTAGGCTATAGGGCTTGCATTCTGCTGTTGCCTTCCATTCGAGGTTTTGATTATATGGGGTTTAGCTTTCGTTTTTTTCTTTTAATGCAGGTGTCATCCTTCGAAGAGAGAAGGGAAACTAAAACGGATAACCTGACCGGAACGGACAAGCATTAAATCTTCCACTCTCCTTTACGTATTTTCAGAACAAAAAAGGAACCTAAACCCTAAACTCAATGCAAGTTTACGCAATTGCAGCAGCAACGCCTGAATGGAAGATGAGTTCCAACCAAGCCGCCGAAAAGAAACCACACGGAACTAAGACTATGGATCCGACGAGCAACCAAGACCCTTAACATGAAGGTAAAGGCATCAATCTATTAGGCACAAAGCCCTGCTTTTCTTGGTACAGCTGGGCGGCTGCTAGGGGACGTTAAAATTCAGCTATCATCATACGGGTACCCATGCAAGGGTTTAGTATATACCCACATTATGGTAGCTCACAAGTTCCTTCCCAGCAACCCAGAAAATGGTAGCGCTTGGGCTGCCCATGCAATAACTATCTCCGATATGAGCCAAAAGTCTAAATTTCGAGTATCCCCCTTAAGAACACCTAACATACTCCCCTACATAATCCCTATGTAACCCCCTTGAGGGAGTTTAGATTATGGCTCATACTAACCTCCCTTCAATGAGTTTAGATTCTAGCTCATACTATATCCCCCGGATTCCATCTGCTTGAGCACAATTGCCAGTCCAACTAGAGCCCCGTAAACCTTAGGGTTTTGTGCTAAGCTAACAATAACAGGGGGTGACTATAATGTATTGTTGCAGGGCCGGAAAAATCCCGGAAGATTACATTTGCCTTGTAACCAGTTCGGAGCCCGAAAAGGTGCAAACACGGTCCATCGACAATAGTAGACCGGCGACAAAAAAATTTTGTCCACCCAAATAGATCTCGATGTTCATAAGTGTCCTCCTTCTACTTGTACTACTATAGTACGATGACCAGAACTAATTACCTACCCCCACCCGGACCCCTTGGCTCATTATTTTGATCCCCATCCATCGACCAAACACGCAAGCGAGATTGGGGGGGGGGATTATTCTTGTCACTGAAACAATAGGGCTTAGGGTCTAGGGTACAAAACCTTCCCCCAGAACCCCAACCCTGTAGACTATAGATCCCGTCCTCAACCTTTCGCCCCATGCCATCAATCTCCAAAGGTCCGTACCCCTCAACCTCTACATTAAGATATTGTATATTGTATAATATAGTATATTATATAGTATACCCTAGTATATCATGGTATGTTATAGTATAGCCTGCACATCTTGCCGTCAGAACCGGGACCCGCGCACGTGTCGACGTCTGTGGCAGCTGCACTTGCAGTCAAGGCCACGAGTCCTACTTGTAAGTTCATGATTTTGAAAAGGGAGGCTATACCCTAAACCCCAAACCCCTAGGCCCTAGACCCTAAACCCTAAACCCCTAAACCATGCCGTTATAACTAGGCCATGTGTGAGGGAGCCTAGATCATGGTCTAAGGTAGCAGGTAGGTTGCAGGACCGTGAGGGACTCATACCCTTCCCAGCTCCAGTCGTTTACTTGGGATTCAGCATTCATGCCCTTTCTATGTGTTGGTCGGTTACCATAGTTGCCCAAAGCCACCAAAGATAACCAGAAAGGCCATTATCCTGCACATCTTGGGATCCGGGTGACTAGTTGCTTTACATACATGTTGGATGTATGTGCCTACTGTGGTCGAAGCCCTAGACCCTCAACCCTTAAAGCGAGCTGCCTAGCAAGGCATCCGCCGCTAGCTTTATGGCTTTGCTGGTCAGTAAATGGGGTGGCACTTTTTCCGTGGAGGCTTACGTCTAGAAACCCTACCTGGACCCACAAAGTACCCAGAACAATGGCCATTTGGCTGATAACTAGGAGTTTTGGGCGATGTTTTTCTTTACTGTTGAGTTCCAGATACTTGCTTTAGGCCCTGACAGCAATAAGCAGTACCTGATTTGCCTTACGTGGAGCCCCGAGGTTCAGTTTTGTGTTGCTGCTGTGGATAGCAGAAGCTCGAGCTGTTCCATAGGGTTTAGGGTCTAGGGAGGCGAAGATGACAAGGAAGACGTTGATTGATGCTATATTGGGGATAATGGAAACGAAAATGGAAACTACTACAATGGGTTATATTAGGTCTATATTGGGGATAACGGAAAAGAAATTGAAAACTACTATAAGAGTTTGTGTTGGGGATGGGATATGATTGTTCCTGATGTGGGTAGAACAGATGGTGGGTGAGTTTGCGGGCCCCATAGTTTGGTGTTGCCTTAGGATATACATGAAGTTGAAGACTAGGGCATTCTGTCTGTTCTGACGTAGAAGAAGACCAACTAAGGAACTGACTTGTAATACGGTGGGCTAATGCAGAGAACTGCATCTAGTTAGTTCCAACCGCCTTCAGGGAGTGGCCCCGAAACCTTAAACACTAGACCACACACCCTACACTTCAAACCCTAAACCCCAAATCCCAAACCCTAAACCCAAATCCCAAACCTGAAACCCCCAAACCCCAAACCCTAACCCTAAACGATAGACCTAAAACCAGCAACCCCAAGCCTGAAACCCTAAACTTCAAACCCTGGCCTCCCAAAACACAGCCTCATGTTTGAAGTCGCTTTTTTGCTGGTCTAAGCGCTTGTCGCAGCCAAAAGCGGCTCACACGTGAATCCGGTTTAGGGGTTTAAGGTTTGCCTAGATGATGGTTCCCTTTAAGGGGGTTATAGGGGACGTTTAGGGTTTAGGGACTAATTTCTAACATTGTGGCCCTACATTTCTTGTAGGCTTACGGTATAGCGTGCCTCAGATAGCCCTCAAAGTGATATTGGTAACTATTTAGGCCCGTACACAACATAACCTCTATACACCCCCATACTATCCCAGTTGCCATTGCATTTTTCATGTGCTGTTCTCGCTGATTCTCCATTATCAGTGGGCTCCTGAACCCTAAGCCTCAATCCTTACCGGTAATCAGTAAGGCCCCTGGATTAAGCCGTTGCCTGGCACATCCCAGCTTGAATCTCGTGGAACAAGACAAACAAGACCGTGCTGAGGCATTATGAGGAGACTGTGGGGTTTAGGGGTTCTAGAGGGGCAGGTTTGATGAACTCCCATGTGCGTTCGTTTGCACTTGGCGGGCCCTCCAAGTGTTTCTCAACTTAAATCCCAAAGCATTGAAAGCCAAATCTCAGAAGCCCCCTTTGAACCCAAACCTGAAGCTTAGGGTTTATAGGGTTTAGGGTTATATCCCTAAACCTTAACCTGCTCACCTCTTTAGGGTTTACCTGGACCCCAAAACTAGGTAAAATAACAGCCAAAAACCCTTAAATCTAGCCCAAAAGGCCATTAGTCTACGTACGTTTGGGGTTCAGGTAGGGGGTTATGCCAGATTCGCTGTAAGCTCCAAGCTCTATTGATGGCGTCTCGCCTGCTCCACGCTCTCGCTGCCCTCCTCGCTCTTGCTGCTGGGTCCGCCGCCTTTGGTCCCTGGCTTGCGCTATGGAGTTTCCAAAATGTTTTCCCCTACCTGAACCTCAAAAGTATGTAGAATAATGGCCTTTTCTTCTATATTTAGGGGTTTTGGGCTATTATTTTACCTACTTTTGGGGTTAAGGTAAACCCTAAACCTCTAAACCCAAAAACCTTAAGCCCTAAACCCGGGGGCCCTGAAAAGCCAGGCCCTTGGACCCCGAATCATTGCAACCTCAAATGTCTAGGTCCCTGCATAGAACCCGCTCAGCCGAACGCAGCAGGTAAATAGTTTAGGGTTTAGGGTTGGGGCATGCACCTACTTAGCCCAAACCATAAACCTTTAACCTTCAAACCCCAAAGTAGTAGACAAGTACAGGCAAGTAGGGCAAATCTAGAGGTTGCTGATTTTCGCGGTCGGGCTGAAATTACAAGAGCCGCTTTGTTCAGAGTTTTTTGACCGCGGTCATCTGGGGCTCTAAGCCTGAAAACCCTACCCCCTGAAACCCTAAACTCTAAACCTTAAAATCCACTTAACAGTGGACATAGGGTCCCTCTTCTAGTTGAGTATTGTCCCTCATTTAGGGAACCCATGTTCTTGAAAGGATGTAGGAAGTATTGGCTGTGACTCACATGGTCTTTATCAATGCTCATTTCGCCATTCGTGTGTGCGCAAAGTACCCTACCTAAAGGTTCATGCGACTTAGGAACTCCTTCTAGCAGGGCTTACAACCCTACCTGTACTTAGTGTAACCAACATAGGTCCAGTCAAGGTGGCTGTTAATAGGGACATAGGCCCATACTACCTCAAGTAGGGTTCCAAATAGCCACAAAGCAGGTTCTAGTTATAGGCACTACGGTCCTAACAGGGGTACTACACTGTAGTGACCGCAGGGTTCCTCGTAGACCCGGCACACAGACATGGAGAGGCAGCCTGTTTCTGTGAGACTGCGGGCGCGTTGCACGGAGTTCGTAAGTGAGTACGGGTAACCGGTGGTGTCCTCTGGGCAGTCAAAGGATTGTTACGCATTTCGATTCCAGCAACGAGATTCTTGAAACCCACTCGGTCTTGTGGATTTGAGGAGAATCTATAGTCCCCCTTCAGTAGATAGAATATGGCTTTGGGTATGTCAGAATAAGATCCCCATATACCCCATATTCTATCTACTTAAGGGGGACTATAACACCTAAACCCTAAACCCTAAATAGTAGCTTCCATGTTCTCTTCCATTATCCCACTATAACCCCTATATTCTATCTACCTAAGGGGGACTATATATTCCCAGAGGTGGCTACCTGCCAGTACAGGGTTCAGGGACCCCTTCTCCCGGAACGCTACAACATGTGCTAGACCCTATTCTACCTACTTAAGGGAGTCTATAAGGGTGTAGGGTCTTAGGTCTTAACCTGGACCTGTAACATGAGCCCCTACCCTGCTTCCCGGTTTGCATGGACAGGGTTTTAAAGGTTTAGGGGCTTAATGTTTATGGTTTAAGTGTTTAGGGGTGTGGGGTTTAACCCTAAACCCTATACCCTAAATCCTAAACCCGAAACCCTATACCCTAAATCCTAAGCCTTGAGGGGTTTGGGGTTTAGGGATTTAAGGGTTAGGGCCTAGCGCCCTGGGGCTTGAAGGTACTGGTTGTTCGTTGCTAGACCTTTGGGAGGATCTAAATAGTACAACCCCTAACATGGTGTCCTGTACCATTATTGGGGATTTTCTAGGAATCCGTAGGAGGATCTTCGGTTTAGGGTTTAGGGATCTACATTCTAGATATTCTAGGGGTCTGGGTAGTGAATGAAGGAATGGATCCCGGTAGTCGCCCCGATGCTGTCCCCAATGATATAGCGTTAGGTTTCTTCCATTGTCTTCTCTTCTCCATTCCTACGTTCCCTGTTGATAGCCAACAAGTAGAAAATCTCACCCCAATCCCTATATGTACCTACAAACCACAGGTTACCATCTCATGTTCCATTGCTTTTACCCCTCTCCCCACACCCAAACCCCAAACCCAACCCTAAACCTGAAGCCGAAATCCTAAACCCCAAACCCTAAGTTCAAAACCTAAGCCACAAACCCTATACAAACCTGAACAACAAACCCTAAACCCCAAACCTCAAACCCTAAAGCAGCAAGCTGAAGGTACCAGCAAGCCTTACCCCAAGCTCAAGTTTGATGTCCTGCCCGATGTGGAGGCGAATTTTGTGTTTGAAGGATGCAGGTGGGGTTTAGGGTTTACGGTTTTGGGGGTTAGGGCTGGTTAGGATTTGGGATTCAGGGTTGCGGGGTTAGGGTTTTGGGTTTGGGGTTTAAGGCTTAAGGTTACAGGGTTTAGGGTTCGGGTTCTGCTTAACTCTGCTAGGCGGGGGTTTCGTGACATCGCCGTGCAATATCAGCAGCAATCGTAGTGGGAGTGCTAGTACAAAGTACCATCGACTCAGTTCCCCTTGTCGCTACCCGTCTACGCCCTTTACGGACCTGGTATAATCTAGGGTCTGGGGTTAAGGGCGCCGTATTTAGCACATTGCATTTTACGAACAACGGAGTGGCGGGTCCGTTTGTGGAGAGTTGAGATGTACCGTGCTGCTATTGTTGTGGGTGTTGTTCGCGCTACTATTTGTGTGTATATATATATATGTATACGCTGTAAATCTTGTACTGTTACAGATGCCCTGTTTGACTGCAATAATTAGCTGAGTTGCCTGCTAGGAACTGAATTAAAGCTACCACGATAAGGAAGCCATACGATGTACTAGATTTGCATACCATCGTCACTTAATCTAGGCTCCTTAGATCTTTATGCATGTAATCCCTATTTGAGTCCAGTTTCCCTTAATGGGGTCTAGGGCCTTATGATTCCCCTTTCCTCCCTTGTTTTTTGATGGGTGGCTATTTGCAGATGCAGGAGAGCCCGGATTGCGAGTGACAAAAAAATCGAGACTCTGCTTGCACGGAGTGCAAGAAGCTCGCAGACTGCAAGACCATCAATCAAGAGATCGGTTTCTGGCCCTGGCGCATGCGCTGCGCAGAGTACGCAAGGCGCTTGGCCTTCGGCCGTCAGGAAGAGGTAGAGCAGTTCACCGAGTGCTGCCCGCGCCGGCATTTTCTCGAAGCCCAACCTGATGTGGAGGTCCGCTCAAAACCCAAATTTGCGGCCGTGAAATCGAAACGAAGAGAACCTGACATGGTCAACCGTGCGCAGCGTCAAGCCCAACCATGGCATTTCAGTTTAGGGATGAGGGTTCATCATTCAGGAACTTAAGTTTTGTGACCATAAGGGAGAATCAAATGGAAAAGAACACGGTTGACCAAGTTCCATGCAGAACCCTCAGAAAAGTAGGCGGTGCTTGAGTCCCGTAGGATATATAGGGTTTCGGATTTAGGATCCACGGCGTTTAGCCTTCAGGGCTTGGGGCTTTGGAGCCTAAATCACAGAAGGATGGAGCATCAAATGGACAAGCCATTTGCAAATTTAATAGGCCCAGGTAACATCAGTCCTGTAAACTAGAGGACCCTAGTGCATCGTAATATAAGAAGCTAGGTTATGTCCTATATCCAATCAGCATCTTCTGTTTCGTCAGGGATGCTGTCGCCCTAGTGCAGTTTCACTGCACATCCCTAAACCCCAAACCTTAAACCCTAGACCCTATCCTCTAGCCGCATGCTTGCTTGCTTGCTTGCTTGCCATATCAAGGTACAGAGGGTGGGCTCCGAGGGTTGCAGGTTAAACCCTGAACCAAAAACCGTAAGTCTTCCGTAAGTAGGGAGATTTCAGTATAGACCCAAATGTTATAATCCTTGGGGAGCCCCAAAATGGTGCCCATAATTTTGGGAATTCTTAACGTGGAGGGTTGGCGTTTCAGGGCTTAGGGTGTGGAGCGCAGGTTTTAGGATGTATTTTAGGGGGCTAAATGATTACCAGTATCATGGTTCCATATTCCTTGTATTATTACAGTATATGGTACCTCAAATGGACTTCAAGATGATATTGGCAATTATTTAGGCCCTGTAGTAGGGTTTGGCGTGTGCACAGTAACAAGTTGCTGCCAACAGATATGCGGATACAAAGGATTTAGGGTCTAGGGATAATGGAGGGGATATACAGGGTTTAGGGTCTACGGGGAGAAAGGAATTTCAAATAGAATAAAATCGCGAATGATAAGAAACATGGTATTACAAAGTGGCTTATACATTGCTACAAGCCTCTAAGCCCTAAACACAGTAATCGTGCGTGGCCCTGTCATCCCCCACAACCGCTAGAAAAAAAAGGTTAGGACTCCAACCCACAACAGCTTAAATCCTCAACCGCTAACCCCAAGCCTTAAACCCTTGACACTCAGAACTCAAACTCAAAACCTGAACCCGAAACAGTAAGCCCCTATACCCTTTCCATCCCTGTATATGTATATGTCCTCTATACGTATACGTAGATGTATATGTATACATATATATATATATGGTATTATTTTATATTACTTGTGCGTATAGGAATAGCTATGGCCATCAGCAGTGGGACTATGCCTTGTTCTTCTTGTTACTTGTTTGTGTAATTAATACTTATTCCTTATGGCAATGAAAGTTTGGTGTGGAAATTGTATTCCAACATGCTTAGGAGATGACACCAAGTCATCAAAGAAATAACAAATATGTAGTGGGAATCATACGGTTTCATACACTTGTCTTGCTAGAGATGTTTTTGGGGAGGGGGTATCATATATATATATACACACCTTCACATATATATATATATATGTGTGTGTGTGTTTATAGTTCTATATATACATAGATAGATACACCCATATAGAGGCATAGCCATATCCCCGAAATAGCCACGGCTGAATTTCCGCTTGGCAGGTGGTGCAACTGAGGTCCCACGCTGATTTCAGGGCTTGGGGTTCAGGGTTTAAGGTTCAGGGTCCGGGTTTCAGGCTTTAGGGTTCAGGTTTCAGGGTGCAGGCTTTAGCGTTCAGGGTTCAGTTCAGGGTGCAGCTTTCAGTATTTGGGGTGCAGGGTTTCGGGTTCAGTCTCTTTAGCTTAAACCCTAAACCCTGGGTTCTCAAACTGGTGGAACGTACTGCAGGGACTCCAGGGTATGTTGGGATAAGGCTTAGCCCTAAGGGTCCGAGGACCCAAATAATAGGGTCTCCCCCAAAACCATTCAGATTTAAGTATTTGGGCCCTAAAACCCTATTATTTGGATCCTGGGACCATTAGGGTAGGGTTTAGGGTCGGGGAGAATTACATGTAGCAGTAAGGTGTCGCGCGAATCGCTCAAACTTAGGAGTCCACAACCTTAAGGGGAGGTTCACGTACTACATAATTTTCAGATCGCGGGAGCTTAATTTGACTTCCTAAGATTCCTATACTTAAGAGCCTCCGGC
>CAJNIZ010011429.1:0-10978 GCA_905231905.1 Symbiodinium pilosum | reverse complement strand
CCTCTTTCTTCAGACAGTTGGGGGCGTTATCCTGGCCTCCCCCCACGACAATTTGGCTATTCCAGTCCTTCCAGAGAAACACTGCGGAGACAGAAAAAGTGGGGAGGGCCCTCCTCCAGTCCTTCCACTGAAAGGAGCGTTGTCCATTCCATTCCTGCCAAAGTCAATGTACTGCAGCCATGCGCAGAGGGGGTTCCTTCAAGGCTTCAGGCTTGGCAGTTTCCTGGAAGGGGGCGCGAAAAAAATCAGAATGCGTTGCCGCCATTTTTGATTGCCCTATGCCCTTCCTTAACCTCATGAGCCTCCTTCTCCCCCTCTCCTCATCACACTAATTGCTATGCTAATTGCTATGAAGCCATCAGGACGCATGGCAATGTATAAAAACCTCAAAAGTCCTACCTACGCAAAAATGGGGGCCCAGTAACGTACCTTTCTGAAACTCTACATTTCCACCTTCTCATGGGCGTTGTATGTTAGGTAGTCAGTTCTTGGCAAGTGTATGGTCGAATGTTGTTTGGCTCAAGGCCCCCCTTAGCTGAAGAAGCCGTCGGAATAGTTATAGCTGATTGCCTTTCACATTTGACCTACACGAGAGATCAAGCCGAGCTGTGACGACCAGTGGTGTGAAAAAGATTCTGTGGAAGCAAGGGCGCTGCGCTGGAGGTTAATCTATTAGTATTGGCCAGTCACCCTGTTACAGGTTAGCAGCCGTAGACGCGGCAAGTTTGGTCTACGATGTTATCTTTGGAAGGCAGCTCAGGATCCGCCAGCGCGACTCAGACAGCCACCTTTCGATATTCTATGAGTGAACTGCCGAGGAGGCACATGCCGCGCCTGCCCGCGGTGCTGCGATAAAGACGAATCCTGAGGGGCTTGGGGCTCCCGCCCGAAGGTGAAAGAGAGAACTGGGTCTCCCAGCAGACATCGATCACCTTTGTCGAGTGGTGCAATTCGGGAAGTCTCGACATCCTCAAGGACTGGGTTCACAAAGCTAAGTCGAGTCCTGAGAACACACAGCGTGCCCAAGAAGGGAGTAGTTCCAGATTGATCAAGAGGAAGGGAGCAACTACAAATGTAGATGAGACTGATGATTCAGATCTTATGGCTACGCAGAGTAATGGGGACGCAGCGGAACTGTCGCAGGAGGGCAAAGGCGAGTTGAATCTTGAACAAGCTATCTCACTGCTGAAGGCTGAGAGAGAAGCCTACATCGAACTTCAACACCAGGCATTTACCGATACTGCAGGCCTCAGACGACATTTGGAAAGCGAAGAACAACAATGTAGAGGGTCTGCAGAAAGAATTCAGCAGTTGGACGGTTGGAGGGCAACTTCAGAGCTACAAGCACAACACATGAATGCCATGTGTCAGAACGACATACAGGAGAGACACTCATTGATCGCCGAGTTGCAGGAGCGAGACAAAGCAATCAACAAATCAACAGCGCAGAGGCAGAGATTCGAGAGTTACGTGGAAGTGTTACGCGCGAAGAGCAAGCTGTTGGTCACCTAAAAGGGACTGTTGCCAATGATGAGGGAATCCGCGCGGAGCTTATGTGGAAAGGCTGAATGCGAACGCTAGGCTTGCTGCACTTCGTGAACAGTGTATGCATCATCAGGTTGTTGATGACCTTCACAGGGCGGTTTCCGGGTTTCGGGCTTCTGCGATGGAGTCTGAGGGCGAGCAACGTAGGATCTTCCTCGGTAGAGCACAGGAACTGGCCGGTATGGAGCAGCGGATAGTTGAACAGGCTGCAGTTGTGTCTCAATCTGAACACAGAATCAACGAAGAGTGCGCGGCGATCTGTCAACAGCAGCGCGTTCAGGGCCTCGAATCTTCCCAGGAACTTGATCAATTGAAGAGTGAGCGCGACAGGAAGCACATGTCCTTCGTGGAGGCCACGAAGGATGCTGGAGCATTAAGGAGGGAGCTTGTTCTTAAAGACAAGCTAATCTCGAAGTTACAGCTATCTCTGGAACATGCGAACAGCGCACCCTCAGTTGGTTCTTGGCAAGCCATAAATTCTCCCGATGACATGATGACAGCGAAAAGAAGAGGTTGCGTGAGACGGTCGAACATTTGGAGAAGTCTTATTACTCCCTTGAAAGTCAGAATCAGGCCTTGAAGGATTAGCTGGGTGATCAAGAGTCCTTCGTGGAGCAATTGCACTCGGCATATGTCCAGAAAGAGTTTGAGCTCAAGACGAAGAACAAGGAATCCCGAATGGCAGCTGTAGCCGCATCGTCTCAGGGAGTCAACTGGGGTGAGCACAAGAGCTACTGAGCGGGGGCTCTGCATTTCTCACCTATTCAGCTACTAATTCGGCTTTAGCTAGGGCGGGAGCTCCTTTGTTTGACATCATGACTAATTAAGGTAATGTAGGCCTGTTACATATTACATCATTTGGACAAGGGGCGTCTTCCAGTGGCGCAGATGGAGCGGATATCCTGGTTTGCCTATGGGTGGAGACCCAAAAAGGCAACGGCGATGGCGGCAGGCCACCGAAGCCCGGAGGTCCGGAGGTGATCTGGACCTGTCTTCATCCTCCTCATCCTCCAGTTCCTCATCTTCGTCGTCTAGTTCCAGTGACAGTACCTCGTCATCATCAGAGGAGAGCGATAAGAAGACAAAAAGAAGAAGACAAGAAAAGACAGGGTGATCAGGAAGAGGAAGGAGGCAGAAAACGTATCAGTGCCAGTGTGTCCGAAGATGCACTAACTGAATCTCTGGAAGTCTCAGTTGACCATGGCATTGGTACGGCTTCTGGGGACTCGGACCAGCAAAAGTGGTTGAAATGGCTCGCTTTTGCTTGGAACCCTAGTCCCAAACTTGATGACCTCAACAAAGTGAAGAAGGAATTTGGCATCAAGATGTGTCTAGCTATGACTGGCACGTTGGACAGTTGCATTGCGTTCATGTGACATATGTGACGTACCTAAAGAAGCATGCTGCTGTCACCTTTGTTATTCTCAGGCCGTGCGCGCGGGCTTCCGTGATGGCCGAGGACAGATGCTCACGCGAGCGCTCGCCGGCAGTTCGTTCAGAAAGCCAGCCAGTTGGCATGTTGATGCGTGACGCATGGCCATGCAAAGCGCGCACAAGAGCATAGTGCAGGCAGTTGCGACAGGCGCTTAAAGTATCTAACGCTCCTTGTATTGACATGCTAGGCCGTAAGAACCTGCTTTGGCGGCCCTGGACACTGCAAGGATCCGGGACACGGTCGGCCCTGCCAGACCGACCACAAAGCAATTTGAGGACCGGGTCGGGCCCTTGGCGTCGCAAGATTTATGTCGTTGGAACGATGTTGCGAAACGCCGCGTCCATGTCAATGTTAAGAAGGGGGTGCGCGGTGCCGCTACGCCCGAGGCTCCTGAGGAAAAAAGCCAGAGTTTCCCCTTACACAAACCACAAATTTCGTGCAAAATGCAACGGCCAGAGGCCTATGGTGAAAAACTAGCTTCCCCTTACACAACCAAACCCTACACCCTTAACCTCTCAACCTATGTTTTGTGGGGTATGACCCATTGGGGTCCTTAATCCTCAATTGGTTTCAGGTTTAGGATTTAGGGTTCAGGGGTTAAGGTTTAGGGCTAAAGGTTAGGGTTGTTTAGGGCAAGCCGCAGCTCTCACCAGGTGGGGATTTTGAAGAGAGCCCAGGTTCGACGCCTTCTTGGGCAACATCCACGAGGTTCGCTGGGATCCGAGGTCTCCGCCCTTCAGATCAAATGGTTGGAGTCGAAGGAGAAACTGCAGCAGAGGGAGCAAGCGGGCCCGCGAGTGTCAGTCAAGAGGGCTTGGCCTGGACGGGCGCGGCAGAGCAACGAGACGCAATCCCTGGTCTGCCGTAAAAAGGCTGAACAAGGTGGCGGAAGTCGGCTGGGGCTGCGCCAGGCTGTGACGGATGGAGGTTCGCCAAAGAGTTCCCGGAGGTCTTGCGGGCGGCGAAGTCATATGGCGGAGGCGCGCGCAAGCTGGAGCCGGATCTGATGGAAGCCTGGAAAGAGGAGCTCAGAGAGCTGCTGCATGGAAAGGCAGAAGAGGTCATCCTCAATGGAGAAGATAGAGTTCAAGAGATCTTTGAACGCGAGCTTGTGGGAGGCCTGGCAGAAGATGTCGGCGGGCCTGGAGAAGTACATCGCGGTTTGGGCGAGGCAGGGCGCATCCCTGGTAACAACATTTGAGAGCATCCACCTTGGCATGTAAAGGACATATGTCATGTGGATTGTTGGCTCAAAGTGAGTTGCAACAGAAACCTGACTTTGTTTTGGGTTTGAGTTTTTATGGTAGCGGCTGTGAAGGTTCATCCTCTGGATACCGGAGCTGCTGAAGAGGCTGGACCCAGACCTCGTGTTGAGGGCAGGACCCGTACCCTCCTAGTGTTGCCTAGGTAGGTAGATCGCTGCCCCTGGTTAGTTGTCCCGAGCCTGCTACTACAGCAGAATAGCCCTCGCCCACGCTGTGCTGCCAGCGCGGTTGTAAGCTGCTGGTGCTGTGCGTAACAGTTCTTGATTGTGCCTTACACGTTCGCTAAGCGAAGGAGAGCCTTGAAGGAGCCTTGAGCCGGCTGCGAAGATCGTAGCGCAATGTCTCAGCCTGGACAGAGCCCAACTGGAAGTCCAACTGTGGCCCCTGCAGTCTTAGATGCCCAACTTGTTCTTCAGAATCTGGCTAGTGCAGTCTCGGCCCTTGCTACAGCTACGGGATCCAGTTCTACTTCTTCACGGCGTGCGTCAAAATTTATCAAATCTCCTGAAGTCTTCTCTGCAAAGAACCTAGAGGAAGAGATATCAGGATGGCCTGACTGGTCTTTCCAGTTTAAGGCGTTCATGGTGGTGCAGGACTCCTCATATCGTGATGACTTTGAGAAATGCGAGAGCTGTGTCAGACTACACTCCTCCAATGAAGAGTCGTTGCGAGAGGTTGTACGCCATTTTGGCGACCCATCTAAAAGGAAGAAGCCTTAAACTCTTGAAGTCTGAGGCGTTTGGATGTGGATTTAGAGTCTGGCGTCGTCTACACGATGAACTTCAGCCTGCATCGCGACCTAGATCCCTAGCGTTAGCACAGGCGTTGATCAAGTATCCTCCGTACAAAGATGGTACATCTCTTCTTGAATGGACCTGACCTTTGAGAGACTGATTGCTGAGTACGAGCGGGTTAGCAGTCAAAAGTACAGTGATGATCTCAAAATTTCTACGCTATTAGCTGGACTCCCTGAAGATGTTCGTTGATATCTTCAATTGCAAGTCTCTGAAACCGCTACTTATGAGAAGTTGAGAGAGACCATGCTTGCCTTTGAGCGTACTTCTTCGAGCTGGGGTACAGAGCGCGTGTTGAAAGCCATAGGAGCAGATGAGCCCACTCCTATGGACGTGGATCGTGTAGGGTGGAAAGGAAAAGGCAAAGGAAAAGGAAAAGAGAAAGGAAAGAAGGGAGAGAAAGGAAAAGGAGGCTGGACTCCCAAAGGAAAAGGAAAAGGAAAAGGAAAGAAAGGTGATAAAGGAAAAGGAAAGAACGACAAAGGCAAGGGTGGATCATGGAATGGCCAAGGGCGTGGAAAAGGAAAAGGACAAGGTGGCGGTAAAGGTAACCCACGAGAGTGCTGGAATTGTGGCAAGATAGGTCATGTTGCCTCAGAATGCCGTCAGCCTCGTAGAGTTCAACAAGTACAAGATGGTGATCAATCCAGCAGTGCTGCTTCCACTACCCGAACCATCCCCTCAACTTCAAGCACAACTGCAGCCTCTGCTAAATCCCAGGTTCGCCGAATCTACGAGTTCGATTTGATTGAGGAAGCTGAAGACTACTGGTGCGAAGATGGCGAGTACGAGGTTCGCCGTCTGAGTGAAGTAGGTGGTGAAGCTCATGCACCTGAAGATGCCCCTCACAACGAGTCCCCTGCGCTTGATGTGGAGAGTGATGAAGCTTATGACTTTGATGTGCTTGCGCGTGATGAGTCTTTGCATGGTGATCACTCGAGCACACATGCGAACATGTGGGACGATCCAGATGGACATGTTAGTGAGGGAGTTTGTGCAGGGTATGAGTGTAGCGAGTGCAGTTCGGATGAGCTTCTTAGCGCCAGCAGTTCGTGGTGTGACATGGAGAGCGTTGAAGAGGCAAGTGATTTTGGTAGTGATTGCAGTTGTGACGAAGAACTCACTCCTCGGCTGCTGTTATTGAAGAGGTTCCCAGCGAACCGGACAGAGTGGAGGTCATCTTGGACAGTGGCGCAGATTGTACTGTCCTTCCCCATTCGTACCAAGCTGTTGCTCACAAAGACTCCTCTGTTGGCAAGAGTATTCTCCTTGATGCTCAAGGGAATAAGATCGAAGGCGGAGAGTCTAGAGTGTTTGTGAACTCCGAAATCGACACCACTGATGAAGACAGTGTGATTTCCTTTAAAGATTCAGTTGTTCTTGGAAATGTTCCGCAACCCTTGTCATGCTTGGGTAAGCTCATGAAGCGTGGCTGGGTTCCTGTTTGTGACGAACATGATACATGGTACATGCAGAAAGGTGAAGCTTGGTTTCCAGTCCATTGGAGCAGGAACAGCTTGGCTACGCATATGAGAATTTCACGACTAGAAGAAATGGTTGTACAAGGAAATGGCGAAGACGCTGATCAGCGGCTAGGTGAAGCCTCCGCTGCTGATCCGCGGCTAGGCGCTGCCTCCGCTGAGGGTAATCGAAGGAGGTACCCAAACTGAAAGTTCCTTGGCGTCGGAAGCTGTTCGTATGGTTGTTGTGATTGATGAAGAGATGGCAGAACATGCCGAATCTCCTGGATGGAGCTTAAGTACATCCATGTTGCCAGTTCATTTGGCCTACAACATGTCCACGACGGTTGACCCTTCAGCACGTTATAATCCTGATGAGTGGCCCCATCGCTCTACGCTCATTTGGAAGGAAGGACGAGAGTATGAAGTTTTCGAATGTGGAGAGTATTGGGAACCAAACCGTACCTTGGACCTCGATGCCCCAGCTAGAAAGCTTCTAACAATTCTCACGAAAGAACCTATTGAGCCTTCTCAGTTGGGAGATGTCAGATCTGATGATCGTGCATGGGTTCCTGGTGCCAATCCCCTGCGCGAGCGTGCTGATGGTGGTGCTGAAAGAGAAGAAGGAGCGGTAGTTGCTGAGAGACATGAGGAGAGAGCTGAAGGTCCTATGCTTGGTCCCTATGCTGTGGAAGTCGATGGCCTGAGCAGGAAGTGGTCATGGTCAATGATGTGAGATTGACTGAGGAGAGCGCATTGAGAGAACTTCGGTTGGCGTGCCGTTTCTTAGGTATCTCGAAGAACGGGTCGAAGGCGACTGTGTGGAATCGATTGAAGAGAGAAGTGGCCCTTGCAAAGTTGAAGGTAGCGGTAGAAGCTTCAGAGGTTGTGAAGGCTGAGTACGCCCGAGAACCTCTTGTAGATGCACTTCCTGAACGACCATCTGAGGAGCTAGTCTTAATTCACGAGACCACGCATATCCCGAAAGCGCCATGGTGTGAAGCCTGCATTGCCTCCCGTTCGAGAGAGGACAACTATGATGACGCAGAGCCTCATCGTGAATTTCCTGTTGTGAGCATGGACTATATGTTTACTGCTACACAAGACAATCCCCTCGCTACTCATTCGATCATGGTAGACTCCCAGACCAAGTTTGTTCAAGCCACTGCCATTGATGGGAAAGGCAATAGAAGCTTGAAGTACTATGTTGCAGATGTGGTTCGTTTGATGAATTCTCTTGGTTACCAGCGTATTGGCCTCAGGTGTGATACCGAGCCAGCAATGAAACAGATTGCTGCTGCGGTTGTGGCTGCTAGGTTGAAGATGGATTTAGCCACAGAAGAAGAGCCACTACCGCCAGGAGATGCAACACATCGTGCAAATCGCAGTGAAAGGTATATTCATACAGTACGCACTTTGGGCAACTGCTTGCTACAGACCATTCTCCAACACACAGGACACAAGGTTGAGAGCGAAGATCCACTTTTCGCATGGGCATACCGACATGCAGCCTTCCTTGTATCTCGCTTCAGTTCTGAAAGACGGTTGCGCATCGTTCGAGTTGGTCCATGGACGTAGCTACAAGTCAAAGTTGTTGCCGTTCGGAGCGCACGTGTACGCGCAGTACCTTCCAAAGTCAAAGGTTCGAGGCGAGTGTTGGAAGCCTTGCGTATGGCTTGGTAGAACAAGCCTAGGTGACCTTAACATCGTCGGTGACGCTGAAGGGATCCATCATGCACGAAGTGTCAGACTTGCACCTGGTAAATTCTCAACAGAAGCGTTGAAGACAATGAAAGGAGTGTCATGGGATCCTCTTCTTGATGTCCTTCCTTCTCGCAAGAGAAAGGCCTTGACAGGTTCTAGACTTCCTGTCCTTCCTGATGATGTTGAAGCGCCTCCTGCGCCCACTGATGAAGCTGCTGCAGACCCGCCAAGTCCTGAAGCCGTTGCTCCACCTTCGAATGAAGGACCACCAATTGAAAGAGGAGTAGGCAGTGACACTATGAGTGTTAGCTTACAAGCGAATGCATGGATGGAAGCTATCATTCCGAAGAGCTCCTGATGGATGTTGAAGGTCATCCCGCAAGTGGTCATGTAAGTGCAATTTTCTTAGAAGAGGAAATGCCTACAGGCCATGATGACAATGAAGGCTACATGGAAGCAGATGAAGATCCTCTAGCTCTAGGATTTGACGTTGATTGGGCTGTTGGAGAAGGAGAGGAAGAGCATGCATGCATCTCATGAGTCCCAAGAAGATTTGCCGTTCGTGAAGAGCTGGGCGAACCGCAAGTATGAGGAAGGTCCTCCTGTTCTCCATCCAGACCAGCTAAGGAAGCTGGACGAAGCAATGGATCGAGTGGAGTTGAACCGTTTAGTCAAGATGGGAGTTCTTAGGCCCATGTCTGGTGAAGAGAACATTGAAGGCATGACTAACTTGCAGTCGAAGTATGTGCGAGATTGGCGATTCCGTCCGAGTGAAGATGGCAAGTCTTGGAGTTGGGTTAGAAGGTCACGACTTGTGGCCAAGGAATTCAAGTTCATTGACCCTCTCATGGAAAACTTGTATTCGCCTGGATCTTTAGCGTGTCTCCAAAAGGTTTTCGCTGGACTTGTGTGTTCAAGTTCTCGTCTTTGCTTGTATAAGGGGCCCAACAGGCAGCCTCTGCAGCAGCCAAACACGGGATCATTGCTGTCTGGCCTGGGTCAAGTTGAATTGGGTTGAGATCTTTGAGGTTAGGGTCGTTATCACGATATTTAGAGATGTGCAAGAGGATAACCCTAGGGTGGTGATCAAGTACATGGAGGTGCTGAGAGCTCTCCTCATGCCAGTAGTCCACGCATTCCTGAAGGGTGGGCCTGAGGTCCATACGAAGCGGCAGCGAGCCAGTATCATGGTATCATGCACCTGACGCGTGACCGGGTTAATGGCTCTCCAACTCCACTCACACAAGAGGCTCTGTGGACGCAGCCTGAAGGAGGTAATCCAAGAAGCGTGCAGCGTCCTGCTGAGTGCGCATATTAGATCCAATGTTCTGAAACCATGCGCGCACGATTGCTGTCCAAGGGAGGCAGGTGAGTAGGCTAGTTCGCTGTGCAGGCTTAAGGAAGGCAAAGGCCGCTTGGAGGCGACCGTAGGGTCTAGGATGTGAACTGTAGTTTTGTAGTAGCCACCTGAGCTGAGCGTGAGCGTTAGCGTAGCAGATCTGGCCTGGATTCAGCAGGATAGGAGTCAGCGGCGTGCCCGCAGGTACCGTAGGAGGGCCTGCACTGACGCCTTGTTGGCCGGTGCTGGCTTCGGCGCTCGTTCGGCCAGGACTTTGAGCAGTGTCCCCGCGCTGAGGTCGAAGGGATAGGCCCAGAAGTCTGGTCAGGCTCGACCCGCTCAAGCGAGTCATGACCTTGTGCACTGTGTGTGCCTGTTCGGAGCGGCACCCCCCACGTCCGCAGCTTCGAGAAGACAAGGTCCCGTCCTGCCAAGACCAGATCCTCGGGGAATGGGCAAGCCTTGCACCATCCAGTAGCCAGCTGCGAAGAGTCGCCGAGAAGTCTCCCAAGACCAAATTGATGCAGGCGTGCCTCGCACAGTGGGACCGAGGTCTTCTGGGTGTTCGATGAGCCATGGAACCCAACGCATGTGGGCCACCTGAATGATTCGTGCGATGAACTCGGTGCCCTCGTCCACTTTGATTTTGTCTGCTCCTTTCAACCAGGAAAAGCCAGAAGGCCAGTCGCTGCTCCGCAGAGGCTTTGGTCCTGAGTCGTTGGACCATGGGGCCCGCGACCAGGTGTGGCAAGGCGGACTGAGCAGGAGCAGATCAAAGTCACCATTTTTGATCCTTCGCAAAAGTGGCAGCCAAACATCATCTGATAGCAGATTTTGGCCGCGCTCCAGATCGAATTCCTCAATGTCGACTTGACAATCTGCACCCTGGAGCTCATGCAAATAGGATCTTACATCGCCCTTACGGGCTTGTCCAGCAAAAAGGTATAGCAATCGAATTCTTCGCCTCGAAGAGCTCGAGGGTGAAACTGGCCCGTCCAGGGCCTCGTCGGTCGTAATTTGTCAGGGTGCCGCCTCTGGCGCGTTGAGGACCGCGCCGGCGGGCCGCTTCACATGCTTACACGCAAAGTAAGGGTGTTTGCCTTGGCATCGTTGGCAAACGTGTAGAAAGCGGCACTGTGCATCATGACATCCGCCTCGTCTGTTGTACTTCCAACAGATGGGAGTCCCGTCTTGCTTTTGTGAGCTTGCCAGCCTTGGCTGGCGTGCTGCCCCGGCTTGTGCCCCTGCCTCTTCCCTTTGCGGCCTTTTTGGGAGGCCTCTCGAAGATGGCCGGAGGCACCGGAGGGAAAACGGGACCAGGCGAGGTCACGTTGAGCGAGAAGGGGATCACCAGGTGCCGGTTAAGCAGCTCCACATCTGCCATGGCCTTCTTGAAGGCATCTTGAAGAGTAGATTATTGTTCAAAGACCGTGCTT
>CAJNIZ010011428.1:0-10978 GCA_905231905.1 Symbiodinium pilosum | reverse complement strand
AAAAGCGGAGAATTTGAAGCGTAAAGGGCAAACAATCTAACCGTAAACGCGGAGAATTCTGAAGAGCAAGGGGGAAAGAGTCTAACCGTGAAAGCGGCAGGGTCAGGGGCAAACAGTCTAACCGTGAAAGCGGTGAATTTGAAGGGTAAGGGGCAAACAATCTAGCCGTAAAAGCGGAGAAGTTGAAGGGTAAGGGGCAAACAGTCTAACCGTAAAAGCGGAGAGGGGTGTCCCTCTAAGATTCCTTCGGAGAATCAAGTCCCCAAATTTCAAATCGCAAGGGGTGTCCCCCAAGATTTTTTCAGAGAAGCAAGTCCCCAAATCTCAAATCTCAAATTGCAAGGGGTGTGCCCCTAGTTTTTTTTGAGACTCATCTCCCCAAATCTCAAATCGCAAGGGGTGCCCCCCCCAAGATTCTTCCAGAGAACCAAGTCCCCCAATCTCAAATCGCAAGGGGCGTCCCGCTATGATTCTTTTCAGAGAATCATCTCCCCAGTTATCGTCTCGGCTTCTTGTTCTGCGTTATTTCGGCGGGCGACGGCATCCTTGCATTAAATAGGGTTAAAGTAAACATGTGGGGTTCTCCGGTCCTTTAATTCTTCTATAACCCACCTAGACAGGAAACCACGTTTTCATATTAAGCGGAGGGAAGTAGACATGAGATAAAGTCTAAGCTCCTAGTATCCCCCTTAATAACCGCATTTAATACTCCCCAAACCCGAAACCCTAAACCCTGAACCCCAAGCCCTATATAACCCGCCTTTACGGAGTTTAGACTATAGCTCACACGACCTCACACGATTGTCAGGACGTCCCTGGCCATCAAATTGTGGGTTGACGTTTTGCGGAGCTTAGAAATGTTGGATTGCTCTTTGGGGTTCTCTTCGGGTGCATTTATGGTTTAGGGTGTCAAGCGTTGTTGCGTGAGGTTCCCCAGTAACCCCTTATTAATAAGGGTACCCTTTTCCTACTGATCAGCTTTAATAACGAGGCCCCAAAACAAAAAGGGAAAAAGGATACTACTGGGGTACCTAGTGTATGTAGCGAAAGGTAATTGTAACAAAAATTCGGTACAAAGCTCCTTTTGTGTGTACCTGGGACTTCGGACCAAAAACCCTAAACCCTGCACCCTACTCCAGGTTAAGATAGGGATAATGGAAAATAAAATGGAAACTACTACTATGGGTGATAATTAGAGGGTAATATAAGGGCTATATAAGGATAATGGAACATATACTGGAAACTACTATGACCCAGGTAGAGCTAGGGGTAATGCCAACCCTAACCCTAAAAACCAAACCCTAACCCTAAACCTCAAGCACTGGGCTCTCAGCCCCAAGCAAGGTGACATGGGCCATTGAAAGACTCCTTTCTACGAAAGCTCACCACGGACAACCGTTGGTGTCATATAAGCTTGCGTCTAAGCTCCTAGTATCCCCCTTAATAACCCTATACTACTCCCCTGTATAACCCCCCTTTCAGAAGGTTAGATCCTAAACCCCAAACCCTAAACCCCAAACCCCAAAGGCTAAATTTTACATATACCTAAACCCTAAACCCTAAACCCTAAGGCCCTGAGCCCTTAACCCCCGTTTAAGGAGCTTAGACTATAGCTCATATACCAGCCTGGGCTCTAACAGTCAAGCAGGCTCGGAAGTATACATTCCTGTGCAAAAAATCGTCGTGACCCTCCACCGGGCCGGGTTTAGGGTTTAGGATTCAGGGTCTAGGGTTTAGGGAAAACAGCTACACGAGTCCGGGGTTTAGGGTTTAGGGATTAGGGTTTAAGTTTAGAGATTAAGGGTTCAGGAGCATGATAAAGGCCCTAAACCCCTAAACCTAAACCGTAGCAATACTACGGTACGGATAATCGCAGTATGCATGGACATTAGTTAGGTGGACCCCCCACCCGTAATAGTGACTGCAAGCGATAGTAGTAACTGTATATGGGTCCTCATATAAAATATTCCTGCTATACCACTACTACACGTTGGAGGAGTCCAACTAAGACTTTATAGCAATAGTTGAAAATTGCCCCTAGCTCTACCTGGGATATAGTAGTTTCCATTCTATTTTCCATTATCCCTATATAACCCTTATATTACCCTACATAACCCATTATGGTAGTTTCATTTTATTTTCATTAGGAGCTCAGGGGGTGTAGGTCTATAGCCGTAAGGTCAATGGGGCGATGCGTCTTGACAAGATGTGGGTTTGGGCACGGTTCAGGGTTTAGGGTTTGGGACTTAGGGAAATGATGCCAGTACTGCGTGAAGGCTTCTAAAAGTTGAAACCGGGAGTCTTTAGATCTCTAGAGAATACACAGGAATGCTGGGGATCCCGATTCAACACTCGATTGGGAATCTCACATGAAATGTAGAAAGATTAGGATCCTTCGCATTCTGCCGCGACATGGAGCCCCCAATAATGCTCAGAAACTGTACTCTAGCTTCATTGAAAAAACCCCTAAAAAACTCCTAAACCCTCGAATCTCTAAACCCTAAATCTGTTGTTCAAAGAGCCCTGAAACCCTAAACCGGAGCATGTTGTCCAATAAGAGCCCGGGGTTTTGGAAAAGCGTTTTGCCTACCCAAATACCCATAATAGTAGCCTTGATGCACAAGCTAAACCCTAAATCCTAAACCCTACACCCTGAACCCTGGAAAATGACCCAATTGAAAAGTGCACTGCTAACCAAATCTCTAGCTAATCAAGTCCCCGAATATGGTCCTACTTGGGTTATGAGTACTATTGGGGTTTAGGGTTTGGGGGAATTAAATTAACTTGAACAACCAAGTAGTAGTCGAACATTATACGAAACATGCACCCTGCAATCCAAGAAGCTCAAATTCGATGCGTTTAGGGTATAGGAGCTTTCGGCTCTAGGTTGGGGTTTAGGGTTTAGAGATTAGGGTTTAGGGTTTAGGGTGTCCTTAGGGTTTAGGTTTTGGTGTTTAGGCCCAGCAAAGAATCAGTCCGACTTCTTCACACCAGAGCTGGTTCATTCCGCCTTTCGATCCTCCTTTCGAAAAAGAGGCGGTCTACCAACGCACCAAATCTCAGCGGAAATCGGTGGGCGCGCCCGGTCACACAGCCATCCTTGTGGGAATTTTCCTCGTATCGGATGCTGGGAAGGCATTTGCAACAAGGTCCGTCTGAAATTCATGTTGGTTTTATGTTTCGGGGTTTAGCTTGGTCTAAACTCTTAGGGTTTAGGGTTTAGGGACATCAGGCTCAAGAAAACTCCGTCATGGATTGAACTGGCGCACTTCGAGAACGCACCTTCCACCCGAGCACCTTTTGTGGGCTTTCTTGGAAAGAGCTCAGCGCTTGAAGTATAGGGTCTAGGGCTTAGGGTTTAAGGGGGATTTAGGGTTTAGGCTTAGGCTTAGGGTTTCGGGGCTTAGGACTTGGGGCTAGGTTGTTGAATCCCTGAACCCTAAACCGTTTAGGGCTCCGGGTTCAGCCTCAAGGTGTTTGGGGGTTGTGGGACTACGCCTCGGAAGTTCATGGCCTCAGTCTAGGGTTTGAATTTTGGGATTCAGGATTTGGGAGGGTTTGGGGTTTGGGGTTTGGGGTCTAGGGTTTAGGGTTTACGGTTTAGGGCAATCCATGAACAACAACCCCAAAGCCTAAACCCTAAACCTCAAACCCTACGACCTCTACAAGACCCTCGCTTCGACTCTTACCCTAACCACCCTCGGAACATGGTGCCCATTGGTGCCCATGTAGCTGGAGTCGTTATATCCCGGACGAGAAATGAAGCACAACCTTTCAACCTTCAACAAGAAGAATCAAGTAAACCCAAAGCTCTAAACTCTGAAGCTAAGCCTTTAAACCCTGCACTCTACATGCTAAATTCTAAGACCTAAACTCCAAATACCGAACTCTGAACCCCAACTAGACTCCAACTATTTAACTACCCTAAACCCTAAACAACAGACTCTTCAACCCTACTAGTGCTCGAGGCGGCTGAACCATCACGAGGAACATCTGAGAGTCGTGAGCTTCTCTTTGCAGTGCCAGCAGAGGAAGGTTTGGGGTTTAGGGCTTTGGGCTTAGGATTTAGGAGTTGGGGTATGGTAGTTTCGGGAAACAGTGGGGTACCATCCCTGTGATATGTAACCCCCAAAAAAAGGACTCCCACTTCTGGGAAACTCCATATGACCTGTAATCTAATCTCCTAGTATCCCTCTTAACAACCACTACAGCAGTTCCCTAAAACCACCCCCTATATATGACCTTTTCCGCCGTGTCCAGATCCCCTCCTTGGTTATCAGGGGCTCTCTGAACCCTGAACCCTAAACCCCAAAACCCTAATCCGTAAACCGAAACCCTAATCTCTGAACCCTGAACCCTAATCCCTAAACCCTAATCTCTAAACCCTAATCTCTAAACCCTAAACCCTAAAACCCTAATCCCTAAACCCCAAACCCTAAAGCTTAAACAGCCCCCCTCAAGGAGGCAGAGAGATCCCTTGCATGGTCAGGGGCTTACATTGTTGCCCCGGGGTCCCGGACCCTGGGGTTTCGAGCATTTAGAGTTTAGGGTTTAGGTTTATAGAAATTGCATAGGGCTTGGGTCCCAAAAGGTTTTGACCTGAGTTCTGGCCTGAGTTGTGTTTGACCTGAGTTTTGACTGAAGTTTTTGGTTTTTAACTTGTCCAAAACCCATTTAGCGGAGAATTTGGCCACTGCAGCAACTCATCTGGAAAGGGTGAGAGCAGGGGCTCCCAGACCATTTCGGGATGGCTTTGGTTTTTTGGGCTCTTCAAAAAAAACACCATTTCTGAGCTTATGGGGCTGTTTGGGGGCTGGTTTGGGTCCCAAAAAGTTCTGACCTCAGTTTTGACCGAAAGTTTTGACCTGAGTTTCGGGTTTTCAGTTGCTTTGTCCAAAGCCAGTTTGGTGCTTCAGCACTCCAGGCATTTGTGGGCTGGTTTTGGCTCTCTAGACCTAGACCATGAGAGAAGACAATGAGGGTTTAGGGTTTAGGGGGTTGTTTGGGCTCTAAACCCTAGCTCTCCCAGTTTTGGACCAGCTCTTCCAAACCAATTTGGCTTGTTGTTTATATTTCTTTGCTGTTGTAGGCTTTTGGGCAGGGACTTGTGCATAGTTGAAAGAGCGCACCATGGACACACGAACTTGCCTGTCCGCGCGTGAAAGTACACAGCGGGATTGAGGGTCATATAGGGTCGTATAGGGGGTATATAGGGGTAATGGCAAGAATAGATACCACTGGTTAGGGTTTGGGGGGGTTTTCAGTTCGGGGTTCCGATACCCAAAACCTAAACCCTACACCCTAAACCCTAAACCCTAAACCCTAAACCTTAACTTACCCTAAACCCTAAACCCTAAACCCAAAACCCTAACCCAAAACCCTAAACCCCGAAGTGTAGGGTTGAAAGTCGGTAAACAGTGCGCCTTGACCTACAGGATCATAGGGCCTTGTGCTGAGCCAAAGGTGCCCCGAGACAAGCCAAGCTTTGTTTCTAGGTCAGGGTTTAGGGTTTAGGGTTTAGGGGTTTAGGGTTGAATCCTAGAGCTGGACCCAGCTGTGCAGGTAAATTCTCTCCCTCTGCTGATCCTGTGAAACATTGCCTAGGTTCCCCAGTAACCCACTAATAATAAGGGTACCCTTGTTCCTACTGTTCAGGTTTAACAAGGAGGCCCCAAAACCCTAAACCCTAAACCCTAAACCCTAAACCGAAGGGTACTACTGGGGTACCTAGGCGAAACCTTGCTGCCGTATTTAGGTGGTGCGCCAGGAGCAGACTGGGAGCTCCTGAAAAATCGGGCTTTAAGTTTTAGGGTTTAGGGTTCAAGGTTTAAGGTTTAAGGGTTTAAGGGTTCAAGGTTTAAGGTTTAGGGTTTAAGGGTTTAAGTTTCAGGGTTTGGGGTTTAAGGTTTAAGTTTTAGGGTTTTGGGGTTTAAGGTTTAAGGTTTAGGGACCCTTTTTGGGGGCCTGCAATGCAAAGTACGGCACAAAAAAAGGAAACTCGATTGTTCAGAATTCAAAATACCCAACAAGTGGTACATTGTCGAAGTGCTTTGGGCTTCAAGCTTCGGCTCCAAAAAAATTGGCGGCGGTGGATTTAGGGTTTCGGGTCTAGGGGGATTAGGGTTTAGGGGGACATCTTGCACCAACCTATCTACACTATCCCCTAGGCATTACCGCATAGTGGGGAGACTGGGTCTGGGTCGCACGCTTTCTCCTCCATCCACATCCCAAATAGGCACCCGAAAACCGAAACCCTAAACCTAAACCCTAAACCCCCAAAAATCCTAAATCTGAACCCAACCGAGATGGTAGGGTTGAGGGTTCAGGGCTCAGAGTTTCGGGGTTGGGGTTTAGAGCTTCGGGTTTCAAGAGACGGGTGCGTTGAGTCCACTCTTGGGTTTAGGGTTTAGGGTTTGCAGGCTTCAACTAGAAGGTTTCAATGATAACTTACCTCTGGGCAGAGAGTAAGATAATGGTTCAATCAAGTCTGTATGCTGTTCTGGGTCGGTGCCAAGGTTGCCGAAGGCGGGGTCTGTTAGAGGAAGGTTCGAAAAACCACCAGAAGGCTTCAAGCAAAGTTCGGGCAATCTAGGCCGAAGCCTCGATGGTCAGGGTGGATTTGGGGGTTTCCCAAAATTAGGGGTACCCATTTTAGGGGTCCCCATAATAAGGATTATAGTATTTTGGGGTCTATATTAGGGTCCCCTTATTTTGGGAAACTACCATTTGGGGGCGCATGTTCTACAACAACTGTATAAGGCTTATGAATCTAAGCATTTATTCATGACATGCAGCGCTAGGTGTGCTGCATGAGGTACGATCTAAGTCTGTGGTCTCCACTTTGGCCACCCCATGTCTACACTGGCAAAGTTCCTACGGAACCTCAAGTATTCTCACCAGAGTTCCCAAACAAAATCCTGCACCATGAACCCTAAATCCCTCAAAAGCTTACACCAGAAACCCTGAGACCTACACCCTAAACCCTAACCCCTAACCCCATCCCTCATTCTACGGCAACTTGACCTCCACAAAACCTCATTCCTTTGCATTCTTGGACGATCTCTTGACTTTTGTAGGTCTACGTAGTAACCGGGGTTATGGAGCTCATAATAGGGGTTATGGGGGATACTAGGTAGACTTACTAAGTCAAAAGATCCTCCAAGTTGAACTAGCAGGCCGCAAGCATGGAACGGAGGAATGGACCCATCTAGTAGCTGTTTGTAAACTCCTCAAGAAATACATACGCATGTATAACTTAGGAGGACCCCCACCCTGTAATAGTCGCATAATAGGCATATCATAGGACCCCAAGATAATCCTTCTTATCCTTTATAGTCACTATTACAGGATGGGGGTCCACCTAATGTATAGCAGTTTCCATGTCCTTTTCCATTCCTTCGATCACTACTCAAAACTAGCAAGTAAAGCCTTGATCATAATCTAACCCTAAACCCTAAAGCCTAAACCCTAAACCCTAAACCCTAAAGCCCCTGCGGGTGACAGTTGACCCTAGTAGGGGATTTTATGCTTCTAGAACAAGGTCATACCCAAAAGAAGGATAGAATCTTTCTCCATATCGGAGACTACAGGACGGGATAAAGACGCCCAACCACACGGGTTTAGGGCTTAGTGGCTATAACTTGGGTACTGCCGCGACCCAGTAACAGTCTATATTGAGGGTTCCTATTAAGTGCTATATATAACCACATCCAACTGTTAACGAGGGGGGCAGTACCCAAGCTATAACCCTAAACTCTGAATTCTAAAGCCTAGACCCAATCGGCAACAAGTCCGCTCTTGGCGCACCAAAAGCGCTCCCCCCTGCATCCGCAACTGCAATTGCCCGATGGTAGATGATAAATGTTTAGGGTTTAGGGGTTAGGGTGTAGGGATTAGGGTTTAGGGTTAAAGGTTCAGGATTTCGGGCTTTTAATCTATAACTCTGAAACTTCGGCGCCGGCGATAAGGCTTCTTCTACTACTACTACTACTACTACTATCAGTTCTAAGTGCTTAAAGACCTACTTAATTCCGACTCTAAACTTTTGTATGAATTTAGCTTGGTCTTAAGCAAATCCGTAGGCTCAGGGTTTCGGTCCACAAGCTTCGGAACCTAGCTGAAGTCACCAAGACAACTCAGCACCACCCAAGCGGGTGTAAGGTTAAGGGATGTGGTTACTTGGAGGGTCGGTGCGACCAACAACCCAAACAGGGCTTAGGATTTGGGATAACCTAAGGTGACATTGGTTAGGTGATCACAGATAGGTAAGGAGTAAGGAAATAGTGGGGCCCCAACGTCGTGACCAGAATCCGGCGCCATCAATACAAGAAGGTGGGGTGGACAACCAGACATCAAGTTCGGACTCCAAACCCTAAACCCTAAGCCTTAAACCCTAAACTCTAAACCCTAAACCCTAAGCCCTAAACCCTATATGTGTTCACAGCTCCGCTACACACCTCGAGAGCACTCAACTCTTTAGGAGCAGCTCAGGGTTAAGGGGTCCAGGTTTCACGGTTGTGGGGTTTGGGGCTTAGGGTTTAAGGTTTAGGGTTCAGGGTTTAGGGTGTCTAGATTTCAGGGTTTAGGGTTTCAGGCTTAGGGCCCTTAACATTAAATATATAAGCGTCGCTAGGGCAACGGATGACAGGAGGAGCATACAGTTACGCTTTGCATCATCTAGATGCGACAGTGCACTCCACAAGACTGGACAGCCCAACCCAGAAGCACCGTCTTCCATTTACTTGGTCGGCCTTTGGAGCCGCTCGACAGATATTAGGATATAGGTTAGGAGGACCCCCCCCCACCCTATAATAGTGAATATAAGGGATACCAGCAACTATATTAGGGTCCTCTTGTATTTCTATTATACCACTATTACAGGGTGGGGGGTCCACCTTAGATATAGGGTCTAGGGTTTAGGGAAACCAGAAGGGAGAAGATCCAAATAACCTAAAGGCCATAGCAGTTTATGCAAGATCTCCACACAGCCTCCTGAGCATGATGTGTGAGAGCCTTGACATAGTCACATGGAGTTCAATGGTTTAGGGTTTAGGGTTTAGGTTGCCTCGCAGCCCTCGTCAAGGATATTGTCCCTTTTCGGGGGTCCCGTGTGCTAAGTCACTCTGCCCTTTATGTGAAGTGTGTCCCAAATTCAACGAGACGACACCACAAGCCAACACCCTAAACCCAAAACACACATAAAAAAAAAGCCCAAAACCCCAAACCCCCAAACCCCCAACCCCCCATACCCCCAAACCCTCAAACCCGAAATCCCTGAACTCTCAAAACCTGAACCTTAATCCCCCAAGTTCCTAACCCTAAGCCCTGAACCCAAAACCCTCCATGCTAAACCCCAAATCCTCAACACAAAACCCTCAACCGTAAACCCATTATAGTAGCTTCCGTTTCTTGTCCGTTATAACCCTAAAACTGTTATAGTAGTTTCCGTTTTCTCTTCAATTATAACCCTAAGCCCATTATCATAGTTTCCATTTCTTTTCCACTATCCCTATACACCCCCAAGGGCGGGGACCGCAAAGGCCGACCCTGCTGGAGCAGCCCAGAATTATCACACAGCACGTCAGTGAAGGACCAAAGGTCTGGGGCTTAGGGTTTAGGGTTGGGGACTAAAGGTTTAGGGTAAGGGTTTCGAGTTTCGGGTCTAGGGTTGAGAGTAGAGGCTGCAAAACCAGGTATAAGTTCCCCGCTTGGGGGGTCCCCATGACAAGGACTACTGCATTTCAGAGGCTGATTCCCAGGATTCTACAAACAAACCTTATACCCGATTAGGCATTCTACAGACAATGATTGACGGCTCATGGTAGAGTTTGGGTTTTTAGTTCGGATGATAAGTGGGATAACTGAAAGCATGACCTGTTTCAGAGGACTCTAAGCCCTAAACCCTAAACCCTAAGCCCTAAAGCCTAAACCCGAAACCCTACCCATAACCTAATCGGACCCTCACCCTGCTGGCCACTGAAGTGGGCATACTCCACGATTGCAATGCCCTTTGGAAAATGCGGTGTGAGCTTAGGTTGTATATTGGGGTTACATTGGGGATAGGGCTTAGGGTTTAGGGTTTAGGGTTCAGGGTCTAGGTGCGGCGCTCAAGTACTGTGCCCCTTTTAAAGCCATTCAAGGTTTGGTGCTTAGAATTTAGAGCTTCAGGTTTGGGGTCTTTGCCAGGTTCCGGATTCAAGGTGTAGGCCTCATCAGGCGAATTTACTGATAGTAGCTCAAAACAATGTAAGCCATCCCATAATAAGCCCTAAAAAAGTCCCTAACCCTAAACCCTAAACCCTAAACCCCAAACCCTAAACCCTAAAAATAATACCCTTTGAGGAGTGTAGACAAGGACTCGTACAGGATGGTCGTCAACCATGTCTTGAAGCTTCCCTAAACCCTGAACCCCAACCCTAAACCAAAACAATTGGGTTTAGGGTTTAGGGTTTAGGATCGTATTCAACCATGTCTTGAAGTTCCTTGGCCCTCCTCAGACTGGCAGTATGCGAAGCCTGTCATCCCAGAATCGTGTGCTACAGTTAAGGAACTTAATTCAGGTTTCCATAAGATGGGTACATAGTAGATAATCGGGTTTTCTCATTGCAGTAATTTTACAAAAGTTCTTCAACAGCAGCCCAGGTGATCCCTGAACAGAGCGATATTGAATTCCGTCGACCTGTAAGCGGCGCAGAGTCGGTCTGCTATATCCCGTCAACCCATACACGTGTGAGGAAGGAAGTATTGTACAATTCTGCACATCACCCTAAACCCTAAACAAACGTCCATTCTTAGACCTATCAAGTAGGCTAATAAGGAGGACTCGGGCTCTGATGTGACTTATAGGGTTTAGGGTTTAGGGTTACAGGGTTTAGGGTTTAGGGTTATGGGGTTTAGGGTTTAGGGTTACGGGGTTTAGGGTTTAGGGTTTAGGGTTACGGGGTTTAGGGTTTATATAGATTACAGGAATCACAGGCAC
>CAJNIZ010011427.1:0-10980 GCA_905231905.1 Symbiodinium pilosum | reverse complement strand
AAAAAAAAAAAAAAAAACAAAGTCTATGTTGGAATCCTTCTCCCATCTTCTCCCCATCAACACTGCCATCCCCTTGAGTCCCCTTGAGGCCCTTTGAGGTCATGCACCAATGAGAGCACGCGGATTGCTTCTCTCAACCCGGTTTCCAAACTTGTGCAACGGTTCCTGCGAGACACCTGTAGCTTCATTCTAGCGCTACTTTCATCCAAGAAGGACTTCAGACCCGTCACTGGGACGCTAGCTCCGAACTCCGGCTTACCCAGCAGACGTGTCTAACGATGTCTACTAGCATCATCTTCACAGACTCCCTGTAGAACCAAGGTCAAACACTCGGGGCCAAGGCTTACAGATAGTAGGATATAGTACGATACAAAGTGACAGCTTGCAGCGCCGTGCCTGCAACTCTCGCAACTCATCCAGTGCGGGGTTTGGGATCGGGATTTCTGGGGTGTGGTTCCGGCCTTTTTAGGATTGACTCCTTATACCGCAAACTCACGACCTGAACCCTGAAAGCTTCACGACAGAGTAAGCAACCCTTGGATACCCGAGCCACCTGGTCGACATCTGCAAGCTGGCCATGCTCATCCTCCACGCAGCACGCGCAGATCATTCCCGAACTGTGAGCTTCTTACCTCGAAACCTGGCAAGAATGTGCCAAGTGAAATGTATCACTGCCTCCGCTGAATTTGTCACAACTGATTGATTAAAAGTTCCCCTCGCCCCTGCAGGGCTTGACCGGGGGCTGGAGCCAGATTGCACCGGTACCAGAGTTGCGTCTAGGGCTCCGCTTCAAGGGGCTATGCGCTTATAGGATTTAGGATTCGTCGCCGTGCATGCTACAAACCAAAATCCAAGAGGCTGAAAACTTTAGAACCTTCTGAATTCCTTCTCAGTGACAGCAGGAGTTTTTGAATCGTTTCTGAAGGGTGGGGGAACCAAGCTAGAACTGACCCTCATCGAGTTCGGGCTAGCGTCATTAAAACCTCACAAGCCTGGCTTTGCCACATGATTTCCCGGGCGTTGGGGCGGGGCGCATTAAGCCCGGATGTGGTAGGGGGACAACTTGAAGGGAAACCTCGCTGATGTTCCCGCTGCGAGCGCCCTGAACTCCTGTACAATATTGTGAAAAATGGCTATAGCCGCCCCATGCTACAGCAGCCTGGATTTGCGGCGTTTCGGCTTTGTAAAGCCAAACCCCGCACTTGAATCCCTAGACCCGTAACACTGATGAAGGACCAAGCCTTTCCTAAGCCTTGCTTCTCGCACCATTGTTTCAACCTGGCAATTTTGGGTTTGCATGAGCGCTGTTCTGGGATTTCCCCCAGGCTTGACAGCGCCGCCGAGAGATTTCGAGTTGCCTAAGAGCCCTATAGGCCCCATATGAGCAGCTACGTCAATTAAAAGTAAACAGCTAAGTAAAAGATCGATTTGGGGGGCTATCGCTTTACAGGCTTTTTGCACACTGCTGTCATCCGTTTCGTCTTTTGGGGGGGCCAAACGCTTTACTAGGGTCTTGCTTATGTCCCTGGATCTTATCTCTGCCTGCTCTTGGCGCCTACGCGGTAATCAAAGCGGTTGCTCATATGGGTAGGGCTCTTCTACAATACAACCCAGCCCCTGAGGGTCAGCTTCTCTTCATGAGGTCACCTTCGAAAATACTCAGGGCAGGTGCGGGGCTCTGGATGCCAGCCGACTGAGCATCGACAGCATCGACAGAGCAACAAACTGCGTACATCCATGCTCGGGAGCAAGACTCTCATCATGGATGAGGTCCATGGTGGTGGGGGGACGAGCTGATTTCTGCAGAAGGGGTCTACCTTCTTGTAATTATTGGGCGCTTGCTCTCACACTCCTTGCTCGCCACCCCACGCCTCACTTGGTGACATTATCAAAGTGCACGGGGGGTCTTTCGACAAACTGGGATCTATCGGGACCCTCTTAGTCTTGCTGTGGGAAATGTGGGAGCTTCGTCAAGGCACAGCCTCCGTGCAAATGCCAACTTCACAGCACGTCATGCAGAACAGGTTATTCCCCGCTCCATGAAATCGGACACTGGTTTGAGCGTCTCCAGGTACTCGGACATACAACATATCTCCCCGTGAATTTTTCAAAGAAAAAGGAACCTCAAGAGGTTTAATGGCGAGCTCCCTGTTCGGAAGCAACAGCCACGGCATGGGCAAAAATTGCATCAGGAATTCTAAGACTAGGAGCGTCCTCAAGGCCTGCTATGCTTGCCCCCACTCCTACCGAGCTCTACAGTCCGGCGAGACGGGAGGCAACTGAAAATCGCAGCAAATGAGCGTAACCGGAATTGGAAACACCTTATTCGGTGGCTGTACAGGCGCATTGGGCTGAAATACCCTGCCTCATCCGGAACGCCGGATTTGGAAGCCACAGCCTTAGCATGGCGTGAGTCGATCATGGGGCACTCACGTCCAGGCAGATACCCCGAAGCCTGCAGATCACACCGCTTGTCTTGTTGCCAAATCATTAGAGTACTTAGAGTGCAAGCTCGAAAGTGTTCAGAATATGTGGGGCCTTGGATTTCAAGATTCCACACCTAAAAAGCTGCAAGATCCCACATGCACAACGCCAAGTAAAGAGAACTCGTGTGTTGAGGCTTTGCCGTTTCCGAAATGCAGCGCCCAGCCTCAAGGAAGCACCAGCCAAGCTGGCAGCCAAAGAGTGAGCACCGTAGCCCCTAGAAATGCCATGGAGGCTGCAATCCCAGCTTTGTACGCAAGCCTGGAGAGGATGTCTCCCGCAGTAACCGCCACAAGCCAGCAGGAGAAAATCAGGCAGCTCTGGAGGATGTTGCAGAAACCGGACCGAAGTGGGGCTGCGAACCGGTCGCAGAGATGCCTATGTCGCGGTTAAGGACATCTCGAGATGGAAGCTCGTTGTCTTTTTGGGGCTGCACGTCTCTGTCTCAAGGAAAATCTTCTAAATCTGATCTAGATGCAGTGACAGCTTGATCGTTAGCATGTAGAAGAAAAAACTTTGACCTATCACGGTCGAAAGCAGGTAGCTCAGACAAACGTCCACGGGGGAGCCACACTTCCAAAGTGATAGCAAAGCAGTCAACGTCTGGCAGACACATGCAGTGGTGATCAACAAGCAGTGACTCCAGGGCCTAGGCTGACTTGTTTTGCCATCACAGCAGTGTGCAGGTTGTGCAGGTATGGTTGCTTTGGAACGGTGGAAAGATTCAAAGATTCTTCTACGCAACCCAGGGGCGTGCTAGCTTGAAGAACCATCTTGGACATCTCCATGCGCATCGGGCCCCTCACATATTCCACGAATGCCTCGCTGTTGCCGTACCACTCGTTGATTGCCGTGAGCACGAACTCCCTATCAAACTCATCCGTGCATTTCGCATCATTTATGTCGAAGTGCTCCATGTCTGAGAACAGCTTGACCCGATCCATGTTGTTCTTGCGGAGCGCATGAAACAAGGCAATGCCTGGCACAAATACCACGAGAACCTGGGGGGCTCCAAAAAGTTTGAAGTTTTAAAGTTTCAAGCATAATGTTAGCCTCACATTGAGAATTCCCCCCACATTCACAAAATCCCAGCGCCCGAACACATAAATCACTCCACATTTATAGAATCCCCCAAAAGCGCAAATTTTGTCGGGGCAACGATTTTCATTAGACTTTAATAATTCTAAATAGGCTTTCCAACGTACATGTCTGGCATTATCATTCCGGGGGTCCCCCGGGACGGAGATAGATCAATCGAGGGGGGGGGGGGTATTAATGCGAAGCTAACATTATGAGGGGGCACCCCTGTTTGTGAAAACTTCACCTCAACCATAGTAGGCCTCCGCTCCAGTAGAGTGGAGATGGCGTGCCAGCCAAGGCCCATGATGTAGCTTACAAAGAGGTAAGCGCACGTTGATGACTCTATGTACCTTGGGGTGGGCTTGAAACTATGATGGGTTTCATTCTCCCCTACCATTTGGAAATCTCAACTTAGACAATAATTCGAATCGAAAGACAGCGGGGCGAACGTAATCTTCCCGGTTGGATTTGCCTTGCGGTATGCCGCTAACTCGAAGACACACCACAGCCTGCACATGGCAAAAGGTTGCGGTTGGGCAGTGTGCTCGGTTGCAGTTTCAGGGTTGCGTGCTCAGGTTAGGAGGTCGAGGGCTCAGATAGGGATATGCAGCGCAAATGAGGAATTTTGAGGTCTAACGCGAGTCATGCCGGAGACACGCTCTGTGTCCTGGGCCCTGATCGCACATGGCTAGGATGTTGGCATCAATCCTGTTGTCTTTCACTATGTTCCAAGCATCTGGGGGGCCCAGCGAATATTAAAAAGCCCTGGTACAAACTTTGTGGATGTGTCTACGTATAAGGATCCCTCCGCACATCCCATCGCAAGGAACCCGATCACCGTGACCCCCTATACAGAGACATCCCCGCATCAGGCTGCTTTGCCTTGAGAGGTAAGGCGAACTCCACAACACCCGCAGCTCCCGAGAGCCTGAGTGTTGGGGTTCTGACCATAGGTCATGGAGCTTCATGGGTGTTACACAAGTCTCTAGACCCTGGTACAACTTCTGAACCCCAAGCTGACATACAAAGCTGATCCAGCAGCGCTTCAAAAAGCCTCCGATGCCGTAGATCCCACGCTCCTGCTGCACTGCGAATCTCTGATATCAAGCTGGAGTTCTGGGGGGTTGGATTGCTTGCGACCCGCGGAGCTCAGATGCCAAGCTTGCGCCACAGATGGACCACTCTGAACCCCCGAAGCCCCACATCCCATTCCCCTTGGACCCACCGCTGAGCTCCTTCAGCTCGTGATCCTCCTGGTGGATGCTGACCTTGTCCTTGTGTCTTGCTGGAGAAAAACCAGAAGAAGAAAACCGGGTGCTTTCCGTTCGGGGCTTTTCCAGCCCGCCGATCTCTGCAGCAGTCACATTATGTCACATCTGCTCAGTCCACAGCGGGAACAGTCAATAGCCCCTGTTAGGATGACGGGGTGTTTCGTTCTCAAGCGTGGTAACAACCCGGCACTGAGGGGTCTGCGTGCACCCTGGATCGCATCTAAACCTGTCTTGAATCTGCTTTGAGAACACATCACAGGCATTGCCCTGCATCCCTTAGCACACACACTCGACAAAGAATGAATATGATATCGAAGTGGCTTCTTCATGATGCCACTGTTGCAAAACTGCAACTCTGGCATATTTGCGAGGGTGTGCTTGGATACCTCCTTGTTCAACCCTTATCTCCGTCCTCAACACCGCAAGCCTGCGAAAAACAACACCCCGCTCGTTTCAGGAAGCCTCGAAAGCAACCAATTCCTTCCGAGAGTCGATGAAGCACATCTCCCGCTTGCCGCATGCAAGGGGTGAGAAAATCAGGCCGAGGAGGCATCCTTTGTGGAAAGAGGCTTGTATCCGTTCAGAGTGGAGGAACAGCCCAGAAAGCTTACCTTCATCTTGGTTAGCGAAGCAGCGAACTTAAGGCTTTGTAATTAGTACAGCGCAGAGCTGAGCAAGCAAGCGCCCGGAAATCAGGATTTCATTCTGTTGCTTGCTTAAATGGGACTTGCGGCAGGTATTAAGAAACTCCCCATTTGCACATGGGTCTCGGAAATGTTGGGTTACCGCCTGGGGTACTTACAGTACTCGTCCCTGGAGCCCAAACGGCAAAACCTCAGAAATCAATCACACGCCCAGGTGGCTGATTACCAAGTTGGTATCCCCATGTCAGGCTCATACAAGGCTGGGGGCTGTGCGAGGTCTACGTAGGCCACCTTGAAGGGCACCAAGTCATATGTATCCTCCTGAAACTTCCCTTGAGGCAAACCCTCAGCAGACATCCAACTGGTGATCAGCAACCCTGGCCAATGGGGCCTACAAGAAGGATGAATCTGAATGAGTTAGTGAATCCCTACAGGATGATGGCCAAGTATCCGACGAGTCCGGCCACAAGCACCCAAGGTCCAGTGGGGCACTCCGCTGCAAAGCCACCTGGGCTAAGCCTACGATTTCTATCACACGGCTGCGGGATTCTTGAGGCATGTGTAGTTTCAACGCTGCGGCGTTATGAGCATGATGGGCTTCGCAAAGCTGTCTTGGCAAACTGCGTGGAAAGCTCGCTGTTGAACAGTTTCTACAATCTGCTGATTCGGTCTCGTGTAGTGGGTGCTATCAATAGTCGGGTTCATTGCTTGCAGTGTTCGGCCTTTCACGATTCTGGGGCTTTAGTTCCTGGAGCTGATGCGCTCAGCAATCAGGTCAGTGCAGCCGGGCAATGATCAGCTTGTTGCGGATGCGTGTTTGGGATACGTTCCTGCTACAAGGACTACACATCAACATCCGAAGTTGCCTCACCATCTTTCCCAAGTCTGACATGAAGGCCTGACCATCGAGAGACTTGTCTTGGGCACTATTGCTGCCCACTACCCACAACGGGGATGCAGTGTTGCAAGCACTTATAGTCGTTTATCTAAGATTGGAACTATGGGCCCTTAATCGTCGGGTCCTCATGATTTACCTTACCTACTATATATCCCATGAAGCCCTTCAAGCCCATTTAAAGGCCCAGAATTTGTTAGGACCCAGGAAACAAGTTCGTAGGCGCCCATAATAGGAGCCCATGGTTAGGAGTCCTACGACCTCAGATTTTGTTGATGCAAGTTTATCAAGCTCGAACAAAGGACATCATCTTGTCTCCAGCTTTCGAGTGCTTCAGCATGGAAATCCCAGTGCTACCCACAAAGATTCGACAGGCTTTTGGGACATCAGGAACTGCCATCCAAATTGCAATGCGTTTCAAAACTGCTCCGATGCCATGCAGTGTGGTAAAGAACCTGCAGTCTAATTTAAATGGATGGGTCACTTGGCAAGGTCTATGAAGCGGCCATGGTTTGAATGCAGGCATGACAAGCTGTGTAGCTGTAGCTCCCCTCCTGGGATTCTATAGCGGTATGTATACACACGTATATATATATATATATGCTTTATAGGGATTATTCATATAGGGGTATATATAGAGGAATGGAAAAGACAATGGAAACTACCACCAACAGAGTCCAATTCAAGACCAAGCCGCCGGGACCATCAGCAGTGCGAATGCCTGGCAGCGGCAGGACATCCAACCTGAAGACGGAATCAGCGTTGGCGTGCGGAAGTGATGGGAACATCTCACATCTTTCGCGCTTCAAACTCCAAAACAAGGTATTGCTGCTGACCTGCTGACATACCTGTCATCAGTAACGATCTTCATTGGTATTGCAGCTGCTGGTAGCACCACACCACTGGGAGAAGTATCCCAACCCCTCTGAATGAAGCCCAAACACATCCAGAGTCCGGCCGCCAAGCTGACAGCCAGAAGCCAGCAGCAGAAAACGAAGAGCAATCCAGACCGTAGGGCAAGGGAAAGGATTTTCCACAAGCCATAAGTCAGCCATGTGTGGGACCTTAGACTTGAGACCAATAACCCCCTTACTGCCGCATAACACTTTCGAGGGCCGTTGAGGAGAAATCCGCTAAGAATGAAGCTTGGGCTTACGTAGCAGAATTTGGAAGCTCGAGATTTGGGCGCCTTAGCCCTGAAACCTTTCAAGGCGTTGTCCGGAGGGACTGCGAGCAATTCCACGTCTTAACTTCAACTTACAATCTCAGGAATCGACCCAGGCCTGAGGGGAGCTCTACCTGCGACATGCAGGGGCCTCAACGCGGTGGGGCTGTCTCTAACGTGGATCATTTGGCAGTCTCTGAGAATCAGCTCTACGCGATCCATCAGAGGTACCCCACATACTCTTTGACATCCCTCTGTTTCGCAAGGCTCCGCCTCTGATGAAACTCCAAATGTTATAGGTCAAAAACTCCAATCTTGACAGTTAGGGTTTAGAGTAGAGCCAAAGGATACATAGAACAGAAAAGAACAATACACGCTCCCAGTACACCTGTGACCTCCCCAAGACACAACAATGACATATTGAACCTGTAACAGATGCCACCGCATGCCCCAGGTCTGGTATTCCAGGATCGGTGCAGGCCCTAATGAGCGCGGCTGGTCTTGAGAAGATCTGCCGGGTTTTCGCTTGTCCAAATGTCAAACCCCATCCATCCAATCCTATGCCCTGAACCTGAGAACCATGCCGAGCCCTGTAGAAATTGCGGGGACACTTGCAGAGAGTGCCCGTCGAAGCAGCACAAGCTTCACTTCAACGATAGCCAGCTGAAGCAATGGAATTAATTGAAGGCCAGCAACAGGAACACGTCGAACTCCTCCACGGACCTGGCTTTGTCCCAGAGACCAGGTCTAGGCCCGGACCGGAACCACACCTGCTTGGGGTTTAGGGTTCAGGATTCAAGGATAGTGGAAAAGAAAATGGAAACTACTACATTAGGATAGGGTATATATTGGGGGTTTAGGGTTTAGCTTTTGGGGGGTTTGAGGTCTATAGGGTCTGGAGGCTGGTCAAAGTCTTAGGTGTATGGGCTGGGGTGTCAGGAGCCATGGTCAATAGGGATTTAAGCCTTGGAAAAATGAGCTTTCCCAAGGACGTTTATGCCTTTTGCAAAGTAGCAATAATTAATCTAGTGGCAGAATAGTAGTGATAATACAATACTAGTATAGCAGGGTTCAGGGTTCCAAGGATTGAGATCTTGGCGTGCCCAATTTTTTTCCGGAGCTTTGCGCTCCGCTGTATCAGGCGGCTTCCAGGTCTCCGGCTTCCAAGCTTAGGAGGAAGGTGCGGCTCCAGACTGCTTCATCAAAGAAGCCTACAGGCGGGCCATGATGAGGTGGGCTCCTATAACATGCCCACAAGATGTGATCAAAGTTTCAAGAAATTCATCCCCTGTTCGTACAACTAAGCCTCAAGCAAAACCCTCACTCCATCTTGAACCTCTAGCCAAGAACCCTAAAGCCCCTTCGCCCAGGCTTTGCTGCCCCAAGACCCCAAGGCCGTTCAACTCAGCTTCTTGAGACTAGCCCACCCCGCCCGGCCTGAGGGGCTAAGAGAAGCGACATGCGGAGCGAGATGGCTCGAAGGAGCTCGACCTCTACCTGGACACTTGTGCGGATCTGCGGGTGTCTGACCTCTGGTCGACAGCTTCGTATTCCTTCTTGGGCTTGTATATAGTATATGTAATGAACATGAACAACTCTCTGCAACAGTGACCCTGGCACCTTGTAAAGGCTGCATGATGCGTGCAATGCAAGGAAGGGACGTAATTTTCACAACCACTCACCTGAGATTGTTGTGTGGATTGGATTCGGATTATGTGTTTTTCTTTTGGCCAGATTTCCAGGCATTGTGCAGCTCGGTGGTGTTCCTGCACTGTACTGCTGCACAGCACGTAGGATTTCACATGCATTTCTCCTTATGCAAATCGAGGTAAACCTTTGATCTGTTGCCATTATCTCTGCGCATGGGAAATCTCCAAATCCTGAGCCCCACAGAGCCTCGAATTGAACCTGTTCCACATGATCCTCACGTGCGGGGCGCATGGCAGAGGCAGCGGTCCCCAAGTTGCAACATAAGCTTGCACTGTGCCGTCAAGAGCCCACATGAGCCATAGTCTAAACTCCTTAAAGGGGAGTATGTAGGGGCTTATATAGGGGACTACTATATGGGTTACTAAGGGGAATACGAGGAGTTTAGACAATGGCTCACATCAGAATCTGACACGCTTAGGGCTCAAGGAGATCGTGATTGGGAGCAGAGTTCTAGACAGACAAGGCCGACTGGTGAACATGTAAGCCCTAAATAATTACCATTTCATTTTCTGTTGTAATTTCCATTTGATTCTCCATGATTGGTGTACAAAGTCCCCATATAACCCCTAGATAACCCCAGTACACTATGGTAGTTTCCATTGTATTTTCCATTATCCCTATATAATTCCAAAACAACCCCAATACAGTGTTATAGTATAATACATTCTAATAATAGTTCCCAAGAAAACCCCTATATAAGCCCAATACATGGCGGTGCTTAGGGTTGGCCAGTCCGACCTCCAAGAACGTCTTGCTCAGCATTTTCCTTGCTGCGCGCAGGGGTTCAAAATCGACAGTTTCCTGTTACAGTACATTGGGTGCTTCCATGTTCTTATCCATTGTCCCTATACAGCCCCTATATTACCTTATGTTAACGCAATGTTACCCCAATATTGAGCGTATGGCATGGCTTTGGCTCAAGCGCATGGCATGGCTAGTGCACAGGAGTCCGAGCCCGAAGCAGTCCCACTCTGCACAAATCCTGAAACCTGCTGAATGCAGGACACTTCTTGGGATCTCCACACCGTGAACATGGCACGAAATGCAAGGAGTTTGAAGAAGTACTGACATTCAGGGGTAGCGCTGATACAGTCAACCTGTCATCCCAATCTAAAGCTCACACGTCCCCGGCTCAGAAATCATCCACAACAACTAGACACGGCGAGCTTGTGCCGGATTCTCGATCTTCTTTTATCCTAAAACCCACAGATCTCTGTCGAGAAACCACTCAACGCGTGCAGAAAATTGGGAGCCCGAGGCTCTGCAACTTCAAGCTTCCGCAGCTTGTCAGGCAGCTGCCGGGGGATGTCGCCGCATTGCTCAGCCTTGAGGTTTATGATGATTCATTTCCCGTTCAGGGCATCATGCATGTCCCATGGCAGCTGCGAAAACGTCATGACAGCCCTCCGCTCAGGGTTAAACGGCCAGGAATGTTGGACAATGAAAAGCTCAGAGAGAGCAACAGCAGACAGCAAAGCAGGATAAGGAAAACCGGGCGGGGCAGAAATGAGGGCTAGCCAAACGAGCTACGCCAAGGAAGGAAGTACCGGTTTGTTCGGCCAACACTTACGTGACTTCGTTTGTCCATGACTGCAGTGGGGGAAATCCAAAACAAAAGATCTAAGAGCTTATTCCAAAAGGGAGTCAGAACTAATAATATATGCAAATACTCCCAATTCCTTCTCCCCCACCCACACCCACACCCACACCCACCCCCACACCCACACCCAC
>CAJNIZ010011426.1:0-10730 GCA_905231905.1 Symbiodinium pilosum | reverse complement strand
CTACTACTACTACTACTCATACGACTACGACTATGATGACGGCCAGGACAAGGAAGCGAATGCGGGCCTTGGATCATCTGTCAAAGAAAAGCTCAGCGTGCTACTCCAAGCTGGCCTGCGTGAGCCGTGGTTGGTTCTGAAGGACATGGTGATTCTTCGGTGCGAGGCCAGAGGGAAGACTAGCCTGCGTCGTGCTGCGCCGCTGGCATGCATCATTTCAGGGTTGGGGCACTTGTGTACACTTTTCTACACTATCTATAAGTTGTCCTTCTTGTTCGTTGGCATGTGGCCAGACATTCCCACTGCTCAGGAGAATCACCAACCAGCCTACGTGGCAGAAGTTCCTATGCAAGATGGGAGCCAGCAGCCGGGAGGATATCGAGGGTACCTCCTTGTGTGAGGTGGCGACTTTCGTCTCCTTCTTGCAACATGGTTCAGTGGAGGCATGGATGCAAGCAAATTCCGATGAGCGCCGCCGTCGTGTGCCTGAGGATCCGAGGCAAGTCCTTTCAGGACCTGCAGGTTTGCGGTGGCGCCATTGCATTGAGCATTTTCAGCTGCCTGCAGTTGCAGAGGGTGCAGAGCTTGGCACAGGGGAAGCCAAGCTTTGGTTCTGGCTTTGTGATGAGTTGCCACCATTTCCTCAAGGAGAATGGTGTGACTGGGGTGTCGGGCAAGGCTCTATCCAGCTGCAGCCAGTGAAGCGCGAGTTGGACGAGAATGGTGAGCCCACGACTCATGTCAAGGCCGAAAAGGTTCAGGTGGCTGCGGTGGTTGTGAAGCAGGAGTTGGCAGATGAGCCTACAGCCCCTGCTGCCCCTGCTAACAAGATGGCTGTGAAGCAGGAGCCTTCTTGCAGTCCCTCCCCCCCTGTCACTCCCAGGACTTCCAGGCCTCGCAAGAGAGCAGACTTCGATAGGAGCCTCAGCCCTCCGTGCCCTGCCAAAGCCGTTAAGCGTGAGGCGCAGCCGACACTCTCAGCGCTTGAGATTGAGAAGTGCCTCCTGCGCGGGACGATCCCAGAAACACTGGCAAAGCAGCAGATGAGTTACTCGCAGCTGCTGCGGGCTTTCCTGTGCATCGCCAAGCTGCACTATGGTGACAGCTGGCCATCCAAGTCCGGGATAATTCTGGGGAGTTCGGAGCAGTACACGCAGGCGCTGCAGCATCAACAGAAGGCTCCCCTCTTGGCGTGTATCCTGCAGTCGAACAGTCATTGGGCTTTGCTGATGGCCTCTCCGACACGAGCGGTTCTCTACGACGGCAAGCAGGACCGTGTAATCTTTGACCAGGCAGAGGCACTGCTCTACCACCTCTGCGAAGCAGGGTTTCTCTCAGCCGAAGTCAAGCTGGAAAAGGGCAAGGTGACCAAACAAAGGGACAACTGGGCCTGCGGACATCTTGCAACGCTTTTCTTTGAGCGCCTTACCTTGTCATTAGAAGACTGCTGAACATCTAATTAACTTTCTTTCGTGCTTCTAGTGGTCTCTGTACGCTTTTTTGGTTCTAGATACTGGGGAAGAGAGGCACTGTCTTTGCGAGTGGAATTATGGTCGGCCGCTGCCGTCTGTTATTCCTGCCGAGATTTCCTTGGAAAAGCGGATAGAGTTCCTGATCTCACTTGTGAATCGACATGAAGGCGCAGGTGCCGCTGATTCCAGCAGTGTGCCTCCGCGTGTCGCTGGCCCGGCAAAAGCGCCGGCTGAATCTGCGAAGTCGAAGCTGTGGACTCTTCGCCCAGGCAAGGCTGGGAGCATCACGCTTGAGGATGACGACGCTGATGATGGAGCAGATGAGCCAGAAACGCCAAAGCGTGCAGTCAAAATAGAGGCTGCGGCGTTGTCTCCCGCTTCCCATGCAAGCACACCCCGGAAGTTGGTAAGCAGGACTGCAGGTTCGGGTCGCGGGCGTGGCAAGCGGCCGCGTGAGGGTACGCCGGTCAAGAAGGAGCAGGAACTGCAGCAAGAGGGCTTTCGCATCTTCCTGGAAGCAGATCTCGCGCATGCTGATTTCCAGAAGTGGCACCGAGACGCTCAAGGATGCAACCCGCAGTCTGAGGTGAAGGGCCACTGGCAGGCATTCCTGCGCTCACTTGCCCAGCCTAGCAGAGTCTTGGGGTGTGAAGTTTGCCGTGCTCTGCGCAAGCACACGCAGCGTCTGTTGCAGAGACATCAAGAGCAAGAGCAGCCCCCTGTGGCCCTTGTTGCAGTGCCTCTTGTGGAAGACCAGCCCATGGAAGCAGGTCCACGTGTGCACACGAGAGGCCGGCGTGCCAAAACAGAGGAGGCGCACCAGCGCTTTGACATTCACAGGTTCGTGCAGCAGCGCAGGCAAAATATCTACCAAGTCACCGACAACACCTACGATTGCAAGAAGATCCCGTACTTTTGCGTGCCTTGCCAACGCAAGGTGCATTTCTTCGCTTCCACCAATGACTCCAAACTCGTCAAACATGAGGAGACCGACCGTCGCACAGCAGGGCTGAGGCGAATGCAATCTGAGGATGCAGAGGCTCAGGAAACTGCCAGACACGCTGCTCCACTCTGCTTGCCACCGCCGCAACCTGCTGCAGAAGATGAGCCAGGCAGTCAAGCCCGCAAATGCTCCGGCCTCAGCATCCGGGAACCCAACACACCCATCAGCCCGGTGGCAGAGAGCATGCGCACCTTCATGCTTGCAGGGTGTCCAGGCACTGTGTTCCAGAAAGGTGAGGCTGACCCCTTGGCTGGAGTGGAGTTCCTGACTCAAGACGGCGACATGAGGTTACGGGCCACGGAGTGTTCTGGCTCTCTGGATGGGAAGAAGGGCAAGCCTTGTTGTAAAATCTGCTGGCAGACGTGCACCAAACCAACCTTGAGGAAGTATGTATGCCGTCGTGCTTACTTGCTAGATTTGGCTCACCTGGCGTGGCAGCAGAACTATGGCACAGAAGAGGATGCAAAAGCTGCCGGCTTGGCTATCCAGAAGGCTGACTACAGGAAATTGGGCCTTGCCGGGGACGACTGGCAAAGCATCGCTGCGATGGAGTCAACTACAGAGGTCGCGCGCTGCGTGCTCGGCAAGTTCGAGCATGTGCCCAAGCTCCGGCGAAGCGCGGCGCTTCAGACGTTCATGGACAAGTGGCTGGTCCGTCCCCAGATTTTCCATGCAGAAGACATGGAGGCAAAAGCACACGCGACACTTGTTGGCTCCTTTGCGTCCGCAGTTGCCTCCGGCAAAGTACAAAGCAGGGACTTGGTCCTTGCTGCGAAGGTGGCAGCTGGGGAGCTGCGGCAAGATTCCTTGATATCTGGTCTAGTCTCCACATTCCTCTTCCAGTATCGCCAGGGCCTCTCCAATGTCTGCCGCAAAACTTCAAGCTCCTTTATCGACTGCGCAGCCCTAGAGGACTGCCTGGTGACGCTAGGCCACAAGCAGGAGACAATGCAGTTGCTGGCCCGTTTCGCCGTCAACCCCAAGGCGCTGCCACGCTTACAACTTGATGGCGTCCCGTTTTGCAGTTTGCGGAGCCAGCAAGAGCTGGAGGCTATTGCGCAACGGGCTCTCAGCGACCTGCAGTTGCAGGGTCGCCGCGGGCACGTGATACTGGACGAGACTGTGTGGTCAGCCAACTATGAACAGGTGTCTGGTCTACGCCGTGGACCGGATGGTACTGAGACAGCATACGTGGGCGGAGTGCTGGCTAGCGTTAAGCAATTGTATGTACGTAGTTGGCTGGTGCTTCTAGTGGGGCTTCGTTTGGCTTTGTGGAGTAACATTTTCCTAAGATTTTCTGAGTTGAAACCAATCCTCTGCTGCAAGGATGTTGGTCCCGGGATGCGGAGTCTGACTGGTCCTACCTCCCAACGGCTGAATTCAAGGCAGCGGACCTTCCCAGCGAGCAGTTGGCCCGCTTGTCACTTCACTTTGTGCTGAAGCGGACTGACAGTGCAAAATGGATCGTGGACTTGGCTTGCGTTCCCAGACCTCAGGGCTATGCTGACTCACAAGAGGTCTTGCAGATGTTGGGACAAGTGCTGCAGGCTGCGACAGCTGCAAATGACATGCTGGCGCCAATCGGCGCCAGCTTTGACGGCGGGACTCCGAACTCCAAAGCAAACCGCGCATTCTGCGGCCTCCTGACTTTAGAAGAGCTCATGGGCATTCCCTTCTTTCAGGATTGTGCCGTTGTAAGTATGCCGGAAGCTCCTTGCTGGCCTTTTGCGCAGCTGCAGTATCGTGGTGGGCGCCAGCCCCAGCCCATGTACGGGTGCAACGACGGCTGGCACAACCAGAAAAAGTACTCCTTGCAGCACAGCTCCGGATGCAGATTCTGCGTTCACGGCATTCTCTGGGTCTCGCTGACTTGCGAGGCGTGGCTGGAGCAAGCCGTGTCTATATAAGCGTATGATAGCATATCTAAGCCAATGTAAGCCAAATTAAGCCACATCTGCAAGCCTTTAGACCCTTACATATCCTTACGGCCCTTGCTTTGGTTTTCAGATTCGCCCTGCAAGGCACGTCAGGGAATCGGGCATGGCCACCACACGTGCACGGATCCTATGTCCGACAAGCAAAGTGCAGCAAGGCTGTCAACCACCTTCCTGCCGCGGGCGTGGGATAGTTTTGGATGTCATCTACATGCTCTGCAGGGCGCTCTCCTGGCAAGTTTCTCAACAGCCTCTGTCGGCTTCTCACGCCGTGAGCATGCGCTCAATGCGTATTCGCTCTACTACACAGTGGTGCTGCAGGCGATGACGAACAAAGCCCGCTTCGCAGAGGGTTGGCAGACTTACAGTCTCTCGGTGCAAACACTCCGAAATCTGTGCTCACTGGCATGCCATGGCGTTCAGTCGACGCAATCGGGTTTCGAGCCGCGTGCTTGCCAAGAACTTCCGATCGAGTTCTACTTCGGGCGGCTGAAATCCCACTACAAAGGTCAGCCCTCCATCCGAGACATGCTGCAGGCAGTATGCGTGGAGTCGGCCAAAACCAGAAAGCAGTTGTCACAGTGCGCCGCCCCCGAAGAGGTAAGCCATACCATCCAGGATAGGCGTCCGCTTGAAGACTCGGAGCTGCGGGACATTGCCAAGCAGGCTTTGGCTGCGAGCCTGCAGTACCATGCTTGCATCTGCGCGGATGAGACACCCGAGTCACTTTACGACCATTTCAGGCGCTGGTATCCCAGCAAAGGCAGGAACAAACGGTTTGGCATGGTTTGGCCTTAGTGGTCTCAGGTTTAGCCTGGAGTGGTTTAGCCATGTTTAGCCCTAGTGCGTCGAGTTTGGTCCAACGGACAGGTCGGCTGCTCGTGACCCAGCGGGATGCGCGTGACGATGCCGAGGAGGTCAGGATAGGTCAGGGATGGTCAGGGTTTGATATCCGCCCTGATGAGTCCTGATGGTATCTCATGCCCTGACGCAGGATGGCCTGAATCCAGAATTCATGGAGTTATCCGAGCAGGAGCTGAAGGATCTGCTGCTGGCCACGACCAACAAAGCCGCAGACGACAACCCGTCCGAGAGTGGCAAGTCACTGCTTGAGCGCTTGGAAGACCGCGCCTCCATGAAGAGCAAGCTCCAGAAGTGCCAGCAAGAAACTGCGCGCGATGCAGAGGTTCAGGAGGAGGAGGAGGACGAAGAGAACGTTCACGCGGGACTTGCAGATGGCGGCTATGTTCCGGCCCCTGCCGAACAGGTGGAGAGTCTTCCAGCAATGCCGCAAGACGAAGATGAAGTGCCGGAGCAGCCAAAGACTCTTGTGGATGTCCTCAAAGCAGCCAGTGCGAAGAAAGAGGCATGCTTCGATCTGGCAGAAAGCTCCGGGGCCGGCGAAGTGGCATGCCTTCGGCGAGTGGCATGCATGCTGGGTCCTATTCGGCAGCTGGTACGCTTCACTCGCTTGGAGGAGGGTCTGCTCTCGCTCGCTTGGGTGGAGCATGGGCAGGATCTGAAGCTGAATCGCTGGAACCAAGCTGCGCACGATGTCGCCATGTCGCGATTGGTTCTGAACCTGTCCAAAAGCAAGCTTTCGCGAGCAGTAGCGTGGCAGGGCTGCCAGGAGAAGCTTTGCCGCACGGTGACGTCCAAGAACAAGGAAGCCAGTGATGCAGACCCTGGCATGCTGAAGGTGGAGAAGTATGCGCCGCCCCTGGACCCCCGAGCACACATGGTAAATTTTCATGACATGGTTATCTCGATTGATTTCTCTCATGTTCTTCAGTTTAAATTCAACCTAAAATTGAGGAGAAAGAGTGCTGGCAAGTCCTTGCCATCAAGGGCGATGCCTGCTACCCTGATGCTCCAAAGATCGTGGTAGTTGCCGTCATGACAGCCTTCCGCGGATCCCTGATCAAGCGAGCAGATGGCGCGACTGCAGTGCGCGCGGGGCGCCCTTCCATTGGTCCTTTGCCGGCGGCTAGTGCGCGCGTACTTCATGTCTCCGAGATGCGGCCCATCGACATTGGTCAGGGTCCAAATTGGTTCGCTACTTCCTGCGCGTCGAGACCCTTGGTGCTGGACCCTTCGAACGTGGTGCTGGGTCAGCTGAGTTTGAAGAGGGAGGCCACTTCTCGAACCAGGTTGCATGTTCAGCTCTCCCCAGCGGCGGTTGCTGCCTTAGACGTCTTGGGTGGCATGCGGATCCCAGAGCTGGGGCCTGAGGAGGAGGAGAAGCCGGCAGAGACGGCGGAGATCAAAATCAAGGAGTTGGTCTTCCACGAGACCTCGTTCACCCGAGCCAATCTCCCTGGCAAGATCGCCCAGTTCCTGAGTGGCCTGAAGATTTGGTATGCTTCCGCACAGTGTTCGCTCACCGATGCTGCGCAAAAAATCCAGCTGCCGGGCATCAGCGACTGCGTGAACTTTGATGATCTGGCTCCCCGTGTATGCGCATACTTGGAGGGACAGTTTGAGAAGCAGAAGGGCACAACGTTCAGCAAGAGCGTCTACAGCTGCCTTGCGAGCCATATTCCTGATCCTGCGCGAGGATTCTGTTATTGATTGTGATTGCTAGTGGTAGCACGTAGTATTTAGTTATAGTATTGCTTATTAACATTTTATTGCTATTATATTATTATTTTCCTGTCGCACAAACCCCCAAGATCATTCTCTAGGACCTGAGTGCGGGGTGAAGTTGAAGAAGTTCCTGGCCTTGGTTGTGAAGAACACTTCTGGCCCCGTGAGGCTTCCAGCAGCCTGAAACTTGGGTGGGCAATGGTGGGCATCTGCCATGGAAATGAGTTCCGCAGACATCGCAGATCATCCCAAGATATTCCAATACTACCCAAGACTGAATTGCAGATGCTCACATGTAGGGTGGGCGCGCATGCGCGCGCATCAATTTGTGCTCGAGGCTGAGTGCATACTGGACAGTGCCGAGTATTACCGAGTATGCCCAAAACATCTAGGCGCAATTTACGTAGCACGCATCCAGATTTCTGCTCCAGCGCTTGTGCACAGCTTTGCAAGGATGAACAAAGTGCGCTCTTGCACGATGGGGGAAAAATGCATGAGGACTGCACAGCTTGGTCATGCACCTTGAGCTTGATTGCCTGCGGCACGTCGCGGCATAGTACATGGTGTGCTGCCCAGGTCGGGACATGGCTACATCAGGGAGTATGTCATCGCGCAGTTCCACCCCCAAACCCTAAATTCTAAACCCCTAAACCTTAAACATCCTTAAACTTTACCTGGCTAGTGTTGGACGGAGATCCAGCAACTCTGGGTTAGTCTCGGGTGGAGTTCTCCGTAGCGCAATTCCCAGGGCCTAAACATCCCAACATCTCCCAACCTTTCTCCAATCTGAAACTCCCTAAGCCCTAATTTAGGTATCCACCCAAGGACCCACCATCTGTATTTCTTCTTAACTCCCCTAAATCATAATTTATGTATTGACCCAAGGACTCCCCTACCCCCCCCATATCCACCCAGGAACTTTTTTTAGGAAATTCCTAATTCCTACCCCCCCCCCACCCCCCCCCCTTTAGGTAGTGGTAATCTTTAAACCAAGGAGTCGTACGTGGAATCTGTGGGCCCATTCGTGGCTGCCGAGTCTAGTTCTGGCCTTGCGGGGCTGGTCGCACAGCGAAATCTGCGTACACAAGACCTGAAGCCACGCGGTCTAAGTATTGGGGTATAGGGTTTGGGGTATAGGGTTTGGGGTATAGGGTTTGGTTTAGGGTACAGGGTTTAGGGTATCGGATTTAGGATTTAAGGTTTGGTTTTGTTGGGTTTCAACCACCCTTGTACGCATTAGGTGTCTTGCCGTACGATATGCGTACCTCTCCACTGCAAGTGAGTGAAGCTTGTTCGGCTGAATTCCATGCCCCAACTCCCAACCGGAGTGTTTCGTGCTGGGCTCATGGGAGTCCCAAACCCAGCCCTAAACCCTAAACCCCACACCCTAAACCCCAAACCCTAAACCCTAAACCCTAAACGCAAACCCAGGGCAGCTGAACAATCGTCTCGCGGCTCTTTATCACAGTCCAACTCTGAGCCTCAGGAGGATGTGCTTGGGGCATTAGGGTTTAGGGTTTAGGGTTGGGGCATTCTTCAGATGAGCTACAGTCTAAACTCCGTTAAGGGGGGGTTATATAGGGGATGATATAGGGGACTACCATAGGGGTTATTAAGGGGGATATTAGGAGTTTAGACTATAGTTCAGATTTTTGTCCGCCCTAGCCCCTAAGCCGAGTGGTGCGCATCTGGCGCGCTGTAGGAGTTGGGGGCTAACATGTTCTCACGCTATTCAAGCCAAAGGATCCGAAGTACTTATTATGTATGGATTATTACCCCAAACCATATTATTAGTTCTTAGTATATAAAACCTACTTTGTACCATACAGGTATTACTTTGGATCCTTTGGGAAAGCTAGTCTACAGAAAGCGAAGGAGTCGTATGTGGAGTTCGTCGACGCATTCGCCAAAGGGTCTCATTCAGGACTGGCAGGACTGGTGGCACAGCGAAATCTTTGGGCAATTGACCGGGAGCCACTCAGCAATCAGGAGCACACTGCGTTTGATCTTTTGGCATGTAGGCCGCAACCCCAATATGTCACCAGCAAGTTGTGGATTGAGATCGTTCCACGTTGAAAAGCCCAATACCCTTGAATTTGAGAATATAACATACCCTAGATGCTACTAGGACTACCAGGATTTAAGGTATATGCCCTAATTGAGGGACATTCGGTTTTCTGGGTATCTCCCATCCCCAACCTTAACCCTGAACCCGAAACCTTAACCAACAAGCCTAGCCCTAAACTTCTCTTACTTATCGATTTGGTGGGCAAGGTCATTTTTTGGGTCGGTAAGGTCCCTTCTGAGGTGGGCAAGGTCGTAAATTTAGAAGGCAAGGTTGCCTTGACTCTGCCCACGACCTTGCCCACCAAATGAGCTATGGTCTAAACTCCTTAAAGGGGAGTTATATAGGGGATTATATAGGGAACTACGAGAGGGAATATTAAGGGGGGTACTGGGAGTTTAGACCATGGCTCAAATTTAGGATTCTCCCCCTTCACAAAAAATAACCTTGCCCACGAAAGATGATCTTGCCCACCACATGTATGACCTTGCCCAACGACCCACCAACAAATGACCTTTGCCCACGAAATCTATGAATTTGATGGGCAAGGGCACAAAATTCATGGGCAAGGTCATGCATGGAACCTCAGGGCCTTCGAATGGAGCCCTAAGGTTCAAAGCAGAATGGGCGCCCTGGGGATCAAGGGCGGGGTGGGGACTACAGAGCAGCAAGAAGATAGCAAACAAGTTGAGGCTTCAGCGTTCAGCGCTTAGAGTTTAGGGTTCCGGGTTTAGAGACTAGTTTGCACATGCTGTTTTAATGAGAGCCCTAAACCCTATAAACCTGATAAACCCTGTAAACCCTAAGCCATGGGCAATCAGCCCAGGGCAGCTGATCCACCGGCCGGAGGCTTTGTAGCGCCTTCTCTGCCTGAGGCAGACGAGCTTTGGGTTCTGTCATCATGATAATAAGGAGAATATATTTTAGGGTTTAGGGATTAGGGTCTAGGAACTAACAATCATCGGTTTAGGGTGAGGAGATTTGAGGAATTTCCCAAAATCAGATTTTAGGACTGGGGGCTTAAGGTTTAGGGACTAGGCTTAAAGGAAAGCCAGGTTTAGGGGTTCTTTCTCTGGGGTTCCTTTTAGTACGGATTATAGTATTTTGCGGTCTATCTTGAGGTCTTTGATTTTGGGGAAGTTACCATTGCTGTGGCAGCGCAGAAGCACAAAAACAAACCTCTCGGAGCATGGCCCTACATTTTGTTTGCTGTGCTGGAACCACTTGAAGCGGACGCCCCGAGGTCGAAACAAACGCCTTTGTGGTGTCAAGACTGGTCCATGTAACAGCCGAGGAGTCAGATGTGTTCGTCGATTCGTTCGCCACAGAGCCGAGTTCCTGGGATAGGTCTGGGTAATATGAAGTTGTCATTGGCCAGAAATTTCCCTACAAACTTTAAACCCCAAGCTCTAGACCTTAAACCCTAAACCTGATACTAGGGCCCAAAAATTCATCCGAGGTTCTGGATCAGCGGGGATTGGCCCACGAAGTTGTTGGATGCAGCGCCCTGGACTGGGTATCAAGTGCCGTAACACCGTGAAATTGTGGGTTGTCTGGGGAGGGTTTAGGGGTTTAGGGTTTTAGGGCGTCTTGCTGCGCGGCGGCTGGAGGTAACATGTAGAAATCGTGCCCCGACATAGCCATAGGTGTGGGGGGGGGGGGGCGGCATA
>CAJNIZ010011425.1:66345-103067 GCA_905231905.1 Symbiodinium pilosum | reverse complement strand
ATACCAAAAGGTATCGGGCTCATATATGTATACGTATATATATGTATGTAGCTATGTCTGAATATATCTGGTTCTGTCTATCTATCTATCTATCGAGCGATCTATCTATCTATCTATCGATCGTTCAGGTTTTAGGGTTATATGTGCCAATGTATATATATATATGCACAAACATGCTCTCATCTGGGGATACATAGGGGTGGTAAACGGGTTATGTAGGGATATATCAGAGTCCAGGATCAAAACGGGATTCGGAGTCTAGGATTTAGGGTGGCCCGACTGGGGTTTTGGGGGTAGGCCTTTGTTTCGGCGGTCTCGAATTTGCCTGGAGGTCTGAGCTCTTCTGTTACAGAGAGTAGAAGTAGCCATGGCTTCACCAACAGCAGTCTCACTAGTGATACGGGCAGCATTTTTTCGTTGAAGACATCAGCTTCAGACTAGGTCCTTGGGCTATGATTCTTTTGGTTGCTACGGGTAGGGCTGACATGGTAGCTCAAGCAATGAAAGCACTCATCACAACTGCGGGAACACAACCTCCACAAGAATGGCCCCTACTTGGAAGGGACTCAATAACTACTTATAACTGGGATCATAGCCCTACTAGCTAGGGTATGAAAAGTAGGCTTATAACCAGTAAGAAGTAGTTACTAAGTCGCGTGAACCTCCAAGTAATTTCTGGAAACCCCCAATTAAAACCTGACCCTTAAACCCTAACCCTCAACCCTACACCCCTGAAACCTCTGCCAAGGGGGCAAGCGACGCTCCGTTGCTGCATCCCTTCTCTCCAAGGAGTTATTCGGCTCGGATGACGAGCAGCTTGGCCCTGATTTAGGAGGTTACCGTGTACTGGGTTAAGGGTTTAGGGTTTATACTAAATCGGGCTTAGGGTTTATACTTAATCGGGCTTGGGGTCTAGGACTTAGGGTTTAGGAATAGGGTTTAGGGGTTAGGATTTGGGGTTGTTTAGGGTTTAGGAAACTTAGATTAAGTCACCATAATGTGGACATCTGCTAAAGAATAGGGTTTCCTTATTCTGGGAAAGTATGTTAAGGTTCTTGAGCAACATCCCAATACAGGGCTTAGACAAGGATTCTATTAGTACAGGGGCATATTACCCCAAGAGCGGAGAGTCAAGTGGAATTCAAAGGGAAACAGGGGATCAAATAGTTTAGGATTGAAGGTGATGGGCTTAAGCGTCTAGAGTGTAGGATATATGGCTTTGAGCAAACCCTAAGCCCGAAATCCTAAAACCCCAAACCCTAAACCCTAAGGGTTTAGGTGCGGGGTCGAGGGGCCTCTTGCTTCGTAGTGCTTGGGAGCTTTACCCTTTGACCATGACACAAGCTTCTCCACCCGGAAACAGAATGACAAAAATAGGGTTAGGGTTTAAGGTTTAGGGTTTAGTAATCACAATAGTAATCGTAATAGTAATGATAATGGGAATAATAATGGAAATCATTTATAATGATAAATAGTTTTGCTTTTTGCCGTGGCTTCATGCTAGATCCGGGTTGGGAGTATGCTTTTTGGAGGAGTACAGGTGTGCTGATGTTAGGGCCTAGAGACTTCCGCCAGTCGTCCTCGCAGACGTTGCGTTTGTTGCTTCGCATGGTGTTGCAGGACTATTCTTGAAGGGAGTTTCGAAACAATGTAGAACTATGTCATCAAGGATTCCTTTGTTGTACGCCTAAGCTTGTACCCCTAAAAGCTTCCCCCAATATGGTCCTAATCTAGCTCTTATATGAGTCAATGTAGTCTCCCAGGGTTTCTTTAAAGGATCCCAAAACCCAGTGGTCAAACCCTAGGGGTACAAGCCTGGAACCTTAAAACAAGAAAATTCTGCGTATAGGGAGCCTTGAACATGGCCCCTGAACCCTAAATGGTAGCTTTCCTTTTTTCCCTTTTTCTTTTCCATATATTCCTATGTACAACTTATATAACCACCTTAAAGCCTCATGAACCCCCTATATAAGCTGGACATAACCCTAAACCCTAAACGGGTTGAAGTTTAAGGGTAAGGGTTAAGGGTTTACGTAGGTATATGGGCTAGGGGTTAGGGTTTAGGGATGAGGGTTTAGGGGTTCATGGGACTTAGTAACCAGCTATCACTGGGCTTATATCCCTCCGCGTAATCCCCCTCGATGAAGTTATTTATGTAGGTTAATAACCATATACTGTATATATGTCAATTGATATTGCCCCCACACCTAAGTATCAATGTATTATTTGGACCCTCTGGGGAAGCGTGGCAGGAAAGATGAGCCACTACCGGCGCAATCCTCGCCGCGATCTGAGAGTTTAGGGCTGGAGGTTTGGGGTGTAGGGTTTAGGGCTTTCAGTTACTGCATCTCAGTAGGAAAAAGGGAATATATTACATGCGGATTACATAGGGATTATATTCCCCTATTCTATCGTAAGAACCAGTAAGCAAATAGAGTCTTGGGGTTAGGGTTTGGGGCTTGGCGTTTTGGATTAAAGCTTGCAGGCAAAGGGAAAGACCACCTCTTTCAAGAGGTTTGGATGCCAGACCTAATTTCGTAGGTTTCCATATTACCCCCCTCTATACTACCCCCCAGGTTCCTTCTTTAAATATAGTCATTTAGGGATAATTACGCTTATTGAAAGTTAATCAAGGGGGAACTAGCATACGGGGGAGTAGCAGGGGAACCCATGACTATTGTGTAGAAGCTGCATACTCCCGACACGAATCCGCTTACTCATAAATTTCAGGCCCTACAAGCCCTAAGCCCTACAAACTCTAATCCCTATTCCCTAATGTCCTGAGCCCCATCCCGAAGCCACGTAAAATACCCTAAACCCTAAACCCTAAAATGTTCCTGGCTTCCGTTTCCATTTGTTTCTACACCATCAACTCTCTAACCCCGAAACTGCATCATCCTAGACCCTGTACACTCCCATGACATCTTAGTGGAACCCTAAACCTTGAAGCCTAAAACGCAAACACCTGAGCACTAAACCCTGAACCCAAACCTTCAAGCCCAGACAAATACAATTTTTAGGGTTTAGGGTTTAGGCTCTAGGGTTTAGGGCAAAAGTTAAAACGGAAACTTTGTCAGCAGTCGCTTAAAAGGTCTGACCCGAGCCCTATGCAATTTCTGTAAACTCTACATCGCAAACCCTGAGTCCAAAACCGAAAACACTGAGCCCTGGACCCTAAACCCTGAACCCCAAACCCTAAACCCTGAACCTTTAGCCCTGAACCTTAAACCCTAAACCCTCAATCCTAAACCCTAAATCCTGAACCCTAAGCCCTAAACCCTCAACCTTAATGCCCAGCCAGGCTTGAGGTTGATCCCCTCTGGGGAGCCGTCTCAGACATCGTCTCCTGGAAGCGGAAGGCCTGTCCTTGGGCAGGGCTTTTGGTTGTGGGTTTAGGGTATAGGGCTTAGGGTTTAGGATTCAGGCTTCAGGGTTTAGGATTCAGGGTTTAGGGCCCAGGTTTTTAGGTTCAGATTTTTGGGTTGAGGCTTCATAAGGTCAAGGGTTGAGGGCCTAGGATTCTTCATAAGGTTCAGGATTAAGGATTTGAGGCCTTAAGTGTTTAGGGATTAGGTTTTAGGGCAAGTCTAGGGAGGGGAGACAGGGTTTAGGCTTGCTCCCCTCCTTCTCATAATATTCCACCCACCTTATAACTGCACCTCCACACAATAAAGGGACGTGGCGGGGGAGAGGTTATTGGGGGAGGGGAGCATGGTTTATGGTCTTAGGGATTCCGGGCTTAGGTTTAGGGGTTTAGGGTTTAGAGTTTAGGGTGAGGTAGTTGAACTCTTGGGATGTTCAACGCTTAGGGCTTTTGCTTTCCAAGGTCCAGCTTTTTGGTTTCTCAGCGTTTTAGAGTGCGACTTTGTTCTGCTCTTGGACGCGGTGTTCCGTATGATGACTATTATCTTATTTGGTCACAAGACCACCAGTCAGACATTTCTAATGTGCCTCCATCCCAATCTACCATTTGGAGCATAAATTTTGACGGCGCGGCAATGGGTTGAGGGGACCAGACATTATGCAGGACTACTTGAAGTTCCATCGGTAGGTGTGCAAGTTAGGGCATCAATGGCCCTAAATTGTATCTCGCTATAGTTTTCCCGGTCATCACTCCACCTGCCCAACTACTCTTGAACCCTCAAGTAAACTACATGAAAAACACGCTCTGAGCTTACACGGTTTGAGGCTTGTCGTACAGGGCTTAAAATGAAGAACGCACCCAAGAATAGATTTCAACAGCCCTGAGCCCCAAATGCCCGAACACGGCGGATAGAGGTGGTATTGTTAGGGTTTAGGGTTTGGGGCCTATAATAGGGTTTAGGGTTTTAGGGTTTAGGGGTTTAGGGTTTAGGGGTTTAGGGTTTGCTGCTGGAGGAGCTTGCATGGATTATCAACAGGTCGGATAACAATGAGGACTGTGCTTCTCTCCTCAACCCAAGATTGAACCCCCCCACCGCCTAATATTGAATAACCCACTTGTGGTATATGGTCTACTATATATAGTATGTTGGGAATTTTTGGTATTAGGGGTGTGCGGGAATTAATACTTGAAAGAGGGGATTATCTTGAGGGGCACAGGGGAGGCCTTGCAAACGCCCATATGGTCTCGACCGGATCATTCCCAACAAGCACGAGCCCTAAACCCTGAACCCGGAAACCCTAAATTCCAAACCCTAAACCCCAAACCCACCAACCCTAAACCCACAAACCCACAACCTCTAAACCCTAAATTCATAAACCCCAAACCCATACACTCTAAACCTTAAACCTAGAAACCGACCCGTATAAACCCTAAACCCATGAGCCCTAAACAAAAGACCGGAAACACTGCAGCTCAAACCTAAGCTTTGAACATACAAAGTCTACAACCCTAAATTCTCAAATCCCCTTCACCCCCCTAAACCCCCCGAAAACCCCCCAAACCCCCCTAAACCCCTTTAACTGTTAGGATCAAGGATCCTGAGCCGGCTGCCTGGTGGCAGCCCAAGGTACAGACATTTCTTTTGAGTTTTAGGATTTAGGGTGTAGGGTTTTAGGATTTCGGGTTTGGGGGTTTAGGATTTAGGGTTTTAGGATTCGGGTTTGGGGTTTTAGGATTTAGGGTTTAGGGTTTTAGGATTCGGGTTTGGGGTTTTAGGATTTAGGGTTTAGGGTTTTAGGATTTAGGATTTAGGGTTTTAAGATTTCGGGTTTAGGGTTTTAGGATATCGGGTTTGGAGTTTTCTAGCGTTTAGGGTTTTAGGATTTTGGGGTTTAGGGTTGGGGGGTTTTAGGGCTTGGGTTTCAGGATTTCGGGTTTGTGGTTTTAGGAGTTCGGGTGTAGGGTTTTAGGATTTCGGGTTTGGGGTTTGAGGATTCATGGCTTCAGGGTTTTAGGAAGTAGGGTTTAGGGTTTACGGTCAGACAGTTCAGGGTTCAGGGTCTAGGGCGTACTTGGGGGGGGGTGCAGAGTAGTTCGAACCTAGTCCAGCCAGGAGCCAGGTGATGGATGCAGGGTTTCTTGTTTGAGTTGATCTGTGAAGTGCCTTCCTGAAATCTTGCAGATCGGTTGCATGTTGAGGCTTTATTTCCCAGATGATTCAGCAGAAGTGCAGCTCCTTTACCTGAAAATTTGACAAAGGGCCTCTTCATCAGGATTGACGGTACCACTTGTAGGTAACCCTAAGCCTTACTTTCTGAACTGTTTCTTCGGCCCCGCGTGCTCCGTTCTTCCCGTGCTCCTTCTGGAGTCTAAACCAATTCCCGGCGAGGAGTGGGATCCTACTTTAGCATAAGCTCCACTGAACCCCAAATCTTAAATCATCCCCTCCTATAGTTGGTCCTATTGAGGCCGAGACACTTGACATCGGAGATTTCAGAACCCCAGAATAGGATTCAGGGTTTAAGGTTTTGGGCGTCGATGTAGAAGGCATTAGCCCAGGTTGATAGGGATTGTAAAGGGGTTCTATAGGAATTCTATGGGCAACCAATAGGGTGTATATGTCTTTTGAGATTGAAAGGGCAGATATTGGACATGGAGAACAACGTGGAGCATGAAAAAAAGCTGGAATCATATAGAGATTTGTATGGAATCATTATCAAGATGATGGTTTCTTTTTTCCCGCGTAAGTGTGGTATTCGTACCTCGAATAGACCTCCACATATGCTTTTGGTGATTAGTCGGGCCCCTTGCTTCTTAGTGCTTGGGAGCTTTAACCCTTTGACCATGACACAAGCTTCTCCACCCGGAAACAGAATAACAAAAATGGGGTTTGGGTTTAGGGTTGAGGGTCTCTGTACTAACAACAGTAAGCGTAACAGTAATAATAATGGGAACCATACTAGAAAGAATAATCAATGGTAATGATAAATAGTTTTGCTTTTTTGCCGTGGCTTCATGCTAGATCCGGGTTGGGAGTATGCTTTTTGGAGGAGTACAGGTGTGCTGATGTTAGGGCCTAGAGACTTCCGCCACTCGTCCTCGCAGACGTTGCGTTTGTTGCTTCGCATTGTGTTGCAGGTCTGTATTCTTGAAGGGAGTTTCGAAACAATGTGCAACTATGTCACCCGAATAATCAAGGATTCGTTTGTTGTACCCCTAAGGTTGTACCCCTAAAAGGTTCCCCCAATATGGTCCTAATCTAGCTCTTATATGAGTCAATGTAGTCTCCCAGGGTTTCTTTAAAGGATCCCAAAACCCAGGGGTAAAACCCTAGGGGTACAAGCCTGAAACCTTAAAACAAGAAAATTCTGCGTATAGGGAGCCTTGAACATGGCCCCTGAACCCTAAATGGTAGCTTTCCTTTTTCCCTTTTTCTTTTCCATATATTCCTATGTACAACTTATATAACCCCTTTAAAGCCTAATGAACCCCCTGTATCAGCTGGACATAGCCCCAAACCCTAAACCCGATTTAGGGTTGAGGTTTAAGGGTAAGGGTTAAGGGTTTAGGTATACGGGCTAGGGGTTAGGGTTTAGGGATGAGGCTTTAGGGGTTCATGGGACTCAGTAACCACTTATCACTGGGCTTATATCCCTCCTCGTAATCCCCCTCGATGAAGTTATTTATGTAGGTTAATAACCATATACTTATCCAAAACGTGTATATATGTCAATGGATATTGCCCCCACACCTCAGTATCAATAGGGTGTATATGTCTTTTGAGATTGAAAGGGCAGATATTGGAAATTCAGAACAACATGGAGCATGGAAAGAAACTGGAATCATATAGAGATTTGTATGGAATCATTATTAAGATGATGGTTTCCTTTTTCTCGCGTAATTGTGGTATTCGTACCTCGAGTAGACCTCCACATATGCTTTTGGTGATTATTCGGGCCCCTTCTTCTCCATACTCATCTCAACACCTCAGCTGGGACCCTGAACCCTCGACCCTAAATCCGAAGCCCTGGGCCCCGAACCTAAACCCTAAACCCTAGGCCATAAACCCCAGGCCCTAAACCCTAGGGTAGGCCATGAACACCACACCAGGAGAAACCTCTCTGTCCAAAATTCTTGGGGGAGATAGCCCTTACACCCTTGAACTTTAAACAAGTAGATGGGGCGGGTTGTCAAGAATTAGTGTCATGCTTCAGGTGTTCCCACAATATGGATTAAAGTATCTTGGGCTCCACATTGCCGCCCCTCTGGAACTTCCCCCATAGAACGTGCACTCCCAGACTGGAACTGAGGCTTTTAACGAATCTCCTCGCGTTTCACCATAGAAGACGCTCGCTTGCCTGGACCCATACATCTGTGGACGATGTTCCCCTGAGCATATTGATATAATATAACCCCTACATAACCCTTAAAACCCTGTAAAACCGTAAACCCCCTAAACCCCCTAAACCCGAAACCTTAACCTTAAACCCTAAATCCTATGGTTTGTCTTGCGGTTCCCTTTCCTTGCACCGGAGAATGGAATGGTTTCGAGCTGGTCCATTGGCACCAGTCATAGCACCGACCCGTTGTGTAGTTCCAGGTCTCAGTAGGGGCCAATAGACGCATGTAGGGATAATATAGGGATGTAGGGATAATAGTGCTGTGCCCCAGATGTTCCCATCCTGCAAGCGAGCTTCTTGGGTTAACGCTTGTAGCTTGGATGCTTGTGGGTCGGTGTTCCGACAGTAGTGGACATGCCATCATTCCTCTCCCGGAGGATCATGAATGGTTGGAGGTGCTGCTAGTAGCAGCAGTCGGCTATGGTGGATGTAGGAAATCTTGCACATTTACCATTATACACCTTCTACCATAAGCATTGCCATGCTGTAAGGGGCTCGAACGGGTGCAAGATTTCGTCTCTCCACAGCATTTACAGCCTGAATCAAGAGATATGTAATTGCTGTGGCTGATCTGTCGCCCGACGACCCAGAGTTCGCATCCTGATGCTGCTACGCTAGACAGTGATTTCGTCGCAAACTGGGGAAGGAATACGCCACATTACAACCAGGTCAGATTTCCTCCTCCTCTGTAATTATCCATATCAAAGAGTCTGGACAGCAGGATTTGTTGGATCCATTTCCTACCCGAGTTGAACGATCTCGGCGCAAGTTTGTAGTGGCCGGCGGAGCTAAAGGAATCCCCTGGCACAGTTTCTCAGGATAAATGGCATCCGTTCTACCACCCAGCAATGGCGCTCGAGGAAGTGCAAGCCTAAATCACAAGCCCTAGACCGTAAATCCGAAGCCTTGAGCCGTGTCCCAGCTTGTTCGCGGGCCTGATCAGAACCAGGATACCCAAGACCTACACTTAAAATGCCGGGTTCTCAGGGACCCTGCAGATGTGTCTAGTGTAGAGCTCATTAGGAACCATGTTGATGTTGGAGTTCCAAAAAAATGTTTATGTGATGTAGAAGCCTGAAATAAATACTTATGATGGTCTTACTTACGTTTCTTGTATAGTTATGGTAGAGGTTACCTCAAATCAAACAGACATCAACAACAAGCATTTAGGCCCTTACATGAAGAATCCTTTAGGGGTCCCCCGGGTGCCTGTATTTTGGGGGTCTCTGTAATGAGGATCATAGTATATTTTGGTGTCTATATTAGGGCCCCCTTGCTTATGGAGACTGCCATATACTTAATTCGCAGAACAGAGGCAACAGTGAAATCTCTGGCAAGAAACATGGCAAAGCAGTTGCAGCATGCTTTTCGTGGAACCCTATATCCTAAACAGGGCTGAAGAGGATTCCAGCATGGCCAGCGCCGACCCCTGTGACTTCTTTGAAGTTTGGCAGACGCAAAACTGCGCTGCAGACAGGCAAGTCTATGCAGAGGAGCGTCCTTGCGCGGTTTAGGGTTTGGGGTTTAGGCAAGTCATGATACGCAAGGTTTTCTGTAGAATTCCTAATGGCGGAGCGCCACAAAACCTTCACCCATGTTTAAGAAACCTGTATACTGGATGATGTCGTCTCCTTCTAGTCATGAGAGCCCTTCCCTCATGACACATGCTCTAATCAGGGCCTACAAACCAAGGAAACGGGTTTATGCAGTGGGTGTGTTTGTGCTTCATCCTAGCTGCATGCGATTGCAAAGGACACCCCCCATGAGCCAAATACACCTCAAGTGAGCATTATTCTCTTACATTACATTAGAACACTTTTTAGGTTTTAAGGTACATTCTTCAGTTCCTAAACCCTAAACCCTGCATAATCCCATATATACCCCTATGGTAATCCCAATATCAGGTATATTCCTCAATTCTTGGTGTATTGAGCTCTGCGGGTTCCGCCCGCTGCTTGGTCAAGCTTAGAGCCTCTTGGCATCGCACACCTTGCCCAGCATCTGCCTGAGCAGAAGGGTCTGTTATCTAATGTAGAAGGTTGAATACGATTTAGGGTTAAGGATTTAGGGGCTGGGGTATTGTTCCCTTGAAATCTCTAGAGTCATATACCCCCAAAACCCTACTCCAATCATTTAGGCCCTTATAGGCTCGGCATAACCCAGACCCCCAGGGGATCTAAAAACTAGCTCCCCTAGAGCCATATGAATGGGGAAATGATTTCGGGGTGTTATAGGGGTTGTGGTGGATCTATATAAGGGATCTCTTTTTTTAGATCCTCCCAGAGGTCTGGGAACCCTAAACCCTCAACCCCGCGAACGAGCGCCATTAGGCGACTCCCAGAAGAGAAAAGCGAGGTTTAGGTTAGGGTTTAGGGTGTACCTAAACCCCAAAAGTATGTAAAATAATAGCCCTAAAACCATAATAATAGCCATAAGGGCCATTATTTTACATACTTTTGGGGTCCAGGTAGGGTTCATTGAAATCTGCAAGGAGGGTCTCAGTTTTACTTGGAGGTTCATGGGACTTGATAACTATTTATAGCTGGGCTTGTCAGCCTATTTATCATAGGGACATCCGCCATAGCTCCAGTTACGGGGACCATAAGCAGGGCTACAAGCCCAGTTATAAGTAGATGCTACGTCCCATGAACCTCCAGGTAGGGTTTAGGCCTAAAACCGGTGGCATCTGTGAGCTGCTTATATAAACAGAACTGCTCAAGTTGATGGAGAAGATCCTGCTCTTGCCTGAATGTACTATGGCACTAGGGTTAGGGTTTTGGGTCTAGCAGGCTTTTGTCCATAAACTGTACCCAGGAATAAGTTGGGCACGTAAGCCCTGAATTCTCGATCATGATTTCAGGTGTTCATGCCAGTTCTGATGGAGGTGCCGGAAGAACCTAAGATATTATTGAGGCCTAACATATAAAGATAATAGAAGCAAGGTACATTTTATTCAGGGGTCCAATAAATAAACCCGAATCTAAGGGACCCCCTACGACCTCTAAGGCCCCGCTAGGGCTACCTCAGGCGCGATATGTGCTTATATGGGGGGGCTTAGGGTCTAGGGTGTATGGGGCCACCTGTGGGCATTTTGGCATATAGAACTAGACGCTCAACTCCTATACCGTTAGCCCTAAAACCTGAACCCCAAAATACAAACCCTCAGCCCTAAACCCTAAACCAAAACTAAACCCTAAACCCCCAAATTGGACCTTAAATCCTAAGCCCCAAACCCTAAACCCTAAACTCCCAAATGGGACCCTAAATCCTCGTAGCCCCAAACCCTAAACGGCGATTGGTGGTTGCCAGGAAGGCTCCTAGCTGGGCCATTCTGTCACGCTGCGTGAAAATGGCCGCGGTTTAGGGTTTGGGGTTTTGGGTTAAAGGGTTTGGGGTAAAGGGTTTGAGGTTTTGGGTTAAGGATTTGGGGTAAAGGGTTTGGGTTTGTGGTTTGGGATTAAGGGTTTTGGGGTTTAGGGTAATGGGTTTGGGGTAAAGGGTTTGGGGTTCGGGGTTCAGGGTTTCGGGTAAAGGGATTGGGGTGCTGGGTTTAGAGTTTGGGGTTACGAGGGTTTGGGGTTTGGGGTAAAGAGCTTGGGTTTATGGTTTGGGATTAAGGATTTGGGGCCAAAAGTTTAGGGTTTGGGGTTGAGGCATTTGGGCCACCAAAAGGTTCCTATTTGCTTGGTTCAGTGCCCTAGGGCTCCAAGACTAAGAACATTACTTGCAGTGGGCGCGAAGGTTTATAGATGTGACCTGAATTGGGCCATTTGGAGCCTTAGGCCTGTAGGCTTGCAAAACGGAGTTAGCTCATCACATCTCATCTAGGGGCTGCCGAATAGGAACCCGATTGACAACAAGTGTAGAAGGTGTTGCCCTGCTGCTTTCCCTGCAGCTGCACATAACTAGGTCTATGTCAGTTTCTCTTTCACTTGGGCCATCTCCTATCGAGGACGTCCACACGTAGAGCAAATTGCCGAACCCCAAATGTGCATCCAAATAATGCTTTCTTCCAGGCATGACCCCCAATCGAGGGACGCATCTTGTGCGGAACTCACTCATTGGCTTTCCAAACAAAGGGGCCCCTAACTAAGACCCCAGCGTACTAATTATCTGTCACCCTTGTTGTAGGCATTCCTAAGGAGGGTTTCCTAAATTTTCGAGAACTCTATCAAAGTATATATATATATTATGTATACCTAATACCCATTACCCTCCCTGCCTATTTCTCAACACAGCTGCTTTGCAGAGCCCCCATCCCATTCATATGAGCTGCTGTGAACATTATAGGGTTAGCAATGCACACTAGACCCTATCCAACCTCTACACTCGAACCCCTAAACCATGAACCCAAAGTCCTAAACCCCCACCTTTACTCACTAATGATGAAACGCCTCGCCCCAGCGCCGCGCAGGGACGCCATTTGCGGGTCGAACTCTCCAGCGAGAGGCACGGCCCCTAACATAGCAGGGGTTTAGGGTTTTGGGTAGACGGTTCGCAAAATTTGGGGTACAATGTTGGGGTCCATATAATGTTATTAAATCTAGGGTCTATCTTGGGGATTCCCCTACTCATGGTATCAAGTTTCCTCCAGGACCCCCCGCAGACCTTACATATCCGCATGTACTTCTACATACCCCTATATAGCCCTGGTTTCCTGCAAAGAAGTATCTTGCAATGGGTATCGCAATCGCCAAATCACGCTCTTCTGTGAGGTGACACGTGTTTATGTGAAAGGCTTATATAGGAGTTTCGTAAGTTTCGAGTTTGTGGGGGCTCCAGGGACAGAGAGACAGAGAGAGACGGATATGTATATATATATATATATCTGTGTGTGTGTGTCTAGTGCATACGTTCTTTGTTCTCGATTAAATTTGGTTCCCTGAGAGATTCCCCCTTGGGGCGTCCTCATACAAATTGCGTATTCTTTCAAGATATGACATAGGAAAGCATATTTTGTCTGCCCAAGATGTATCCAGCTATATGCTAGTAGCCGAAATCAAGTACGTAAAGCCCTAAGCTCTGGGAACATCTGGGAACTTTTGCCCTTACAGCTAGCAGGTATTTGCAGGTAAGTGGGGGACATTCTCACGAGGCCTGTGCATTACTGAGATCCTTGCAAAAAATGGCTGATTTTAGTGGGTGAGAGGCCTGGCACAGAATGCAGGCTGGAATTCTCCGATGGGATCTCGCCGTAAAGCGTTCTCTACCGCCTGGATTCTAGATGGTGGAGAAAAGGTCCCGTAAAAAACACCTATAGAACGTTAAGCCCCAAACCAAGCCCTAAACGGCGAGGTAGCTGTATCCCTCACGGCTGCGCAGATCAAGGACGGTGCCTGCATGAGCGACTGCTTTACTCGACATCAGCTATAGTCAAACTCGGGGGGGAGTGGGGCTATATAGGAGGGGACTACCACAGGGGTTATTTGGCGGGAGATCAAGGGGGAAACTCGGAGTTTAGACGATGGCTGACATACTCATGCTTCGTTTGAAGAGTGGGATCGGCTTTCATGACACTAGTTCCTATTATACAATCCTGCACAATGGTCCGAGAAATTCGGATGGTTTCCCAAAATTAGGGGTACCATTTTGGGGGACCCCAGAATCAGGACTACAGTATTGTGGGGTCTATATTGGGTCCTCTTCTGTAGAAGAACTACCATTTGTTCCATCATTCCCGGTTAAGTTGATACGGACGCAGACGCAGATTGCAGACAAGCAAACTTATCAATCCAGTGTGCCTTACCATGCAGTATAACGCCAGTGTCAGTTTGTTGTAGGGTTTTGGGTATAGGGCATTACATTCAGCAACCAGTTCGTGGTACCTGTGTATAAAGGTTTTGTACCTACATAATATTTTGAAGGCTGCTAACCCATCAACCTGAAGACCTCTTTAAAGTGAGGGGCCGCATTTTTGAGGCATAGCTGTAGGGTGCTTGCTTGGATAGGCTTGCTCGTGCAGTTGGCCATAGTGGCCCTAAACCCTTATAAACCCTAAATCCTAAACCGTGGCCTTTGGGAAGCTAGCAATCCCTAGAGTTTAGGGTTTAGGGTATGTCATGTACTTGCTTGCTGTTACGGATTGTAAGTTGAGTTACCATAATGAGTACATGTAATAATTGGATGGTTCCCCCATTAGCAACTTAAATCAAGTTCCTTAACAGCAGCCCAGTCTACAGGGATTTTTGCACGTTCGGGTACGGCCGAAAGCCTTGTTTTTACATGCTCATATGATTGAAGTGTGCAAACTTTGGAGGGCGATGTGTTGTTGCTTACCTGTGATAAGAATGGAGGAATGGATCCCACTCGTGTGTGTAATTATGTGGCCCCTACGAATTATTGTAGTATCCACATCCCATTGAATTCCTACTTGTTCCGGTATAATCCCCAGAGCAGTTCCTTACAATACCTAGGTGACCTAGAGGTCCCTCAACCCCAAACCCTAAACCCCCAACCCTAAGCCCCAAACCTTAAACCCCAACCCTAAGCCCCAAACCCTACACCCCCAACCCTAAGCCCCCTGGTAGGAGCCCGGCATTAAGAAATGCCTGGGTGAGGCCTGCATCGTCTGTCTGAGTCAGGGCTTCTCGCAATAGAGGTCAGGTCCCTGAGGGACCCTTGGATTAGCTGGGAAGGTTTCGAGAATATCAGGTGCCTATTTTGGGGGATTATATGGGAACTGGGATAGGCAGGGGTTAATTGGTGATTATGTGGTGTCTATGTTGGGGATTGTGCAGGGATTGTTTTGCTGGGAACCCGCCATATTTGTGTGCTGATCGCTCTTCTTTCAGGGTATATACCTGGATTCAGGATCTCATTGTCATGAGCAGCAGATTGCAGAGACCGTAGAGACCTTCATGGTGAAACGCTTGCGCATAGGATTTCGGAGTAGGGGTCCAGGAGAGCTTCCCTGAATGTGCGACTCCCAAATCTTTTGCCTTATTCGTCCAATGACTTGGGGTATCTTTTGAGCATGAGCAGCCCCCACAGCCTGCGAAGTTATGTGATGTTCTAGTCTAAACTCCTTAAAGGGGAATATATAGGGGACTACTATAGGAGTTATAAAGGGGGATACTAGGAGTTCAGACAGTAGCTCAGTGCTGTTCTAACAGGTGGATTGGTGGTGCTGGATTTCTGTCTCAAGGCCTCGTTTACGACTTACACAAGGGCGCGAGGTAAGATGGCAATGGCAGTAGCATTCCCCAAAGGGTCCAAGGACCCAAATTATAGGGTGTCAGGGCCCAAATATCATTAATATTATACTACTTGCACCCTAAAACCCTTCTAGTTGGGTCCTTGGACCCTTAGGGTTCTATGTTCCAAAGCCACTAGGCAACTTTCACAATCATGGCCCTGTTATTAAGCCCCTGCATACATCAGGATCCTTGAGATAGACATGCCAAACTCTATCGTCCCCCATAAGTAGATGTACGATACCAGAATAAGATCCCGAGATGCCCCACATTATATCTGCTTAAGGGAGACTACAGCCCCAAACCTTCATCCCTAAACCCTAAGCCTTAAACTGTAAAAGACCGCACTTGTGAGATTCCCTGCCGAGCTCGCGTGGACGGACTGCAGCCAGGAAACAGGCCGCACAACTTTAGGGCCACTCTGACGTTGAGGGATTAGGGTCCAAGATCTGGGCGTTTCCGAACTAGTTCACATATAATCCTTTGTATTCAATTTCCCATCATGACCCTAACCCCAATGTGGAGGTGTTGACGAAAGTTGACGATCAGGGGTCTGTTTTGAAGTTCCCTGCAAAAAGCATTCGTGCTTTGGGGGGAGTTTATAGCGGGATCCCTACAATTCCACGAAAGCCTCATATATGCATATACCCCTCGGGTCCCTGAGCGCCTCCCATTTAGAGACACCTCCAGTGTGGTGGTTGGTCTTTAGGGTTTAGAGTTTCTGGTGAATGCAAAGGAGAAAGATTATAGTCCCCCTTAAGTAGATAGAATATGGCTTTGGGTATGTTAAAATAGGATCCCCATATAACCCATATTCTATCTACTTAAGGCGGACTACAAGAGTTTAGGGGTTAGGTTTAGGGCGCCGGCTCCTACAAGGTGACATGATTCCTGGAAAAATGTAGAACACATGCAAAAAATGGTGAAATATGAGAAAGATGTCCAAACCCTTCCCATTTGGCCCCTCTTCAGACTTTTTCAATTTGGGGGGTCCCAAATGTTTAAATCCCAATAGCAAAATGTGAAGAATGTGAAAATTCTCATACTTTTCACATGTTGGGTCACATGTTGATACATGTTTGCACATTTCTGGCACATGTTTCCTTGCTTTCAGGATTCTTGTAGCAATCCAACGGCAGAAGGTTAGAGTCCGTCCAAGCTGAGCAACTGGAGGAGTTCAGAAGCACGTTTAGGGTTTAGGGTTTAGGGTTTTAGGGTTTTAGGGTTTTAGGGTTTAGGGTTTAGGGTTTAGCATTCTGCACTCTAATCCGTAGGGCCACATCTGCCAAAAACACAACCTGATCTTTTCAAAACTTAACCTGTATCCCATAAATTTTGCACGGGCTATGGGGTGTTTGAGGCGACCAGAATTGTAGCGTCCAGGAATCTTAGTTTAGGGAACCCGTGCTTAACCGAAACCACGAACCAGCGCTGTTTTACCTCAGAATTTTCTATTTGGATCCCCCCAGGGTCCAAAATCCTAAACCCTGAATTATGTGGTTCTGCTGGGGTGCTCCTTAAGTCCTTGAGGTGTGTTGGCTACCTTGGGCTTTCATGATGTCAAGGTTCTCAGAGCCTATACTTTTTTGAGGGGTCAGGGGGGCTTGGGGCGGTGTACCATGAAAGAACCTCAGATGCTTTGGAAAACGTCTGAGTTTGGGTCCCATTAGGAATTGAGCATTAGAGTGCATGTTAGCAGAACTCTTGGAATGCAAAACCCTCTAGCAATTTCACGGAGAAAAAATTCAGTAGCCATACTGCTCAATCCAATCCCTATGAATCCACGCGGCCTCAAGTAAAGATTATCTATAGACCTTGCCACCCGAAGTAGGTAGACTCAGAGCTCCAGGGATACAAAAGCCTTCAAGCCTACATGATCTCCATATGCCTTTTACAGACATCCTACCTGGAGGGTTTAGGATTTAAGGTTTAAGGTTTGCCCTAAGGGTCCAAGGACCCAAATACTAGGGTTTTAGGGCCCAAATACTATAATATTAATGATATTTGGGCCCTGAGACCCTATTATTTGGGTGCTTGGACCCTTTGGGTTAGGGTTTAGGGGACCCTAAACCCTAAACCCTAGACCCTAAACCCTAAATTCTAAATTCTAAATCCAAACCCTAAACCCTAAACCTAACAAAAGAGGCGTTGCAAAAAACAAAAAACCTTGTTAGGGTTTAGGGTTTAAGGTTTCAAGTTTAGGGTTTAGGGGATAGACTGTTAGCAAGGGTTTCAGATCCAGGGGGGTTCTGGGCAGGATGCAGGAGCAAGTTGGCGAATCTCGACAACGCGAACATAGCTTGAGAATTTTAGGGTTTAGAGTTTAGGGTCTAGGGTTTAGGGTTTAGGATTTAGGATCTAGGGTTTAGGGCTAGACCCAAGATGAGACATAGTGGTGTAGAAGCTTGAATAAAGGGCTCAGGGGCTTAACTAGTCAATGAAGAGTTAAAATGAACAAACGAAAATTACGTGGAAGCTGGGATAATATAAGAATTCATGGGGACTATATCATGTGGAAGCCTGAATACTTCGCTAGAGCTCAAATTACATAGATCTCAAAATTGTTACTGCTGATTATTAGGCCCTTCCGCCGCTTCAGAATGGTGTCTTCTTGGTCTGATTTCACCGTTCTTCTTGTAGAGCCCTAAAGCAGAAGTAAAGCAATCAGGTTATGGTGGATACCGAAATCCTGCATGACCCTAGGTACCTTGAACCATGGGGTTTATGGCATTGGAGTATACTAGGGTCATGCAGGATGTTTAGTATCAACAGTAGTAGGATCAGTCTACAGTTTCCAAGGACTATAGAATGGTTGGAGGTATGCCAGAAGAAGGCACGATAGCTTGACAGGTATTCCTTCGTGTTGGCAGCTACGAACGCGCTTGGCACAGGCGCTGCCCCGGGGAGTTGATGTGCAGATGTGGCTTGCAAAACGACCTCAAAATCATGGTAGCAACCGCAGTGTTTACTTGTGCAAGTGCGATTGCAATATGTTGCTGTACGGTTGATAATGAAAGTCTTGTATCACCCTTGAGTACCTTCTACCTGGGGGGCAGTTGGCGGAGCAGGGCTTGCGGCAAAGACGAATAGCTTCAAAAGTACTAGGACCCTCCCTCCATCTACCCTTTGTAAACAACAAGTAGGGACCAGGTACCCCCCCATTTAAAGGGTACAAGGAGGGTCCTGGTACTGAGTGGGTTTCAGGGCTTAGGATTTAGGATTTAGGATTCAGGGTTTAGGATTTAGGGTTTAGGATTTAGGGTTTAGGATTCAGGATTTAGGGGTTTGAGATTTAGGATTTAGAGTTTAGGGCACCGCAACAGCGGCTCGAGCCTGATCCCCCCAACCTTCGCGTTTATCCAAATCAAGTTCCATTGATGCGTGACCATGGTGATGCAGCGGGCGCAGGCCATGGTGAGTTGTTCAATGTTTCATAGTATGTACTACTGCTATATAGGGGTAGTATAGAGGTTATGTAGGGAGACTGGAAAAGAAGATGGAAACTACTATAATGGGGTTATAGGGTTTAGGGTTGAGGGGCTGAGGGTTTAGCAATCGTACCAAGATATACTAAGTTTTCTTTGCTGTCGGAGTGACAGTAATGTACTGTGTTTGCACACCTCCAGATCAACATGAGACATGAGACACGTGACAAAGCAAGACCATGAGAGATGAAAACAACGAGGGATGGACGCGCGAAACATCGTAGAATGCTCCCCTTAAGGTGTGCTTGCTGGTGCTCTTCTGCCGCTTAATTCGGGTACAGTCAGGGCGTTTTGCCACATCGCCGTTTTGCCACATCACCGACGCGGGATGCCCTTATGAGCATGAAGAGGTAGAGGTTTGCTACAAGTCGAGGCTCTTTGGATGCTCGCCATACCAGATCTGCGATGATGCAAGTGGCGCTTGCACTCTTCAGAGTGACGCTGCTCTGGCGGAGGGTGCGGCGACAGTGGCATCCCGAATGCTTGCACGGGCCAAGGCTTTCAATGCTACTACGTGGTACACGATTGGCATCCTCGAGTTCACGAGGTTCACCAGAGCTGTCGTTGACTTTCACATCTACGGTAGGGTGCTCATGCAGCCCATGGACAGGCCTCAGTTCCTGGCACAGATGAAGAGTTCGAGATCGGACTTGACATCGGCCATGAAGACCTTCAGCGAAGCCTTTCACAGGAATGGCATTAAGGCAGTTGATCTGGGTGCCTTTACCGAGTACGTGGAAGAATCGCATCGGATGTCGAGGAAGCCCTGGGTGATGTGGAGGCATGCGAGGGCAACCCCTTGACAAGTGCTTGCAGTGCTGCTTTGCTCGAGATCTACGGCAACAAGATGACATTGACCGGAGAGATCTTGGACAAGAAGATTGAAAAGCAGACAGAAGAGGAAGAAGACTCGAAGGGCTCGCTGCTTCAGGCGGACAGCGGCTTTTTCGGCTTCATTGCCATGCACATGAGGATGATCATGCTGTTTGTCGTCCGACCCGTGTTGCTCATCACCCTGCCAATTTGGCTGCCTGGTTTTCTCTGCCTCATTGTCTTCCAAGCTATCGTAAGCCTCATCGAGAGGCTTACCGGCGCTGCCTTGTCAGGCGGGGCCTTTAGGCCGGCACGAACCCCGGACTCAGGCTGCTTGGGCTGCTTGGCCTGAAGACTGAAGCATCACGGAAGAAAAGTGGGTGTTGCGGCAGCCATTGTGTACTGGTATCAGCCACATGCCTACGCTAGCCCTCAAACCCGACACCCTAAAACCGGTCTTCTTCAGGCCGGTGGTCTTCACTTTCTACGCCACTGACAACCCCTCCAGCTGCCCCTGCTCAACCGTGCGGCGCAGGCGACCGTCAGCTGTTTAGGGTTTAGGGCTTAGGCCTTTTAATTTGGGTTTAGGAATTTAGGATTGGGGTTTAGGGTTGAGGGTGTCGGGTTAGGATAAGGGTGTAGGGTATAAGGATTAGAGTTTAGGGACCAGCCGGGTAGTCTAACTTTTTTTGTGCGGACCGTTCTAGTCCAAAATAACAAGATGATGATAATGACCCACTGCGACACCTATGCGCAGTCAGTGTATACCCTGGCCCCCTTCGCTGTATTAGTGTACCACTCGGTTTAAGGTTCAAGGTCTATGGCCGTGTAGGGCACCACTAACAGTCCTACAGGGTTCACTTTAAATACCCAATTATCGGGGTTTCTAGAGACCCATAAGAACCTACAGACCCATTATTTGGGTACGTAAACCTTGAAGCAGTGTTAGTATGGAGGCTGGGTAAGATTCCTGAATCAAAAGGGTCCTACTCCATCGGCGGCATTCTAGTATCCCTACACAAGCCAGCCACTCCACAAACGACATGTTTCAAAAAGGCACAGAAAGGGGCCCTATCATACCTGCTACTTCCACCATTAAAGCTCAAGTTAAGCTCAATTTCGCATGAAAATGCATCGGCCCTAAATTAGCTACCCAATCCGTGCACTCGGTTATCTAGAACCCCTCAGTCATGCTAAGCCCTGAACTATCAACCCTAAACAGAAAGTCCCAATCCTAAGTCCAAAACCTTCAGCGCTGACCGCTAGACCTCAGGGTTTGAGGTTCAGGGCTTGGGCTTAGGGTCCAAGCCTACTGCAGATAGAGGAAATCTTGCATCACACTATGAGCCTTCGTAGTTACAAACCTCGGCTGAGGGTTTTTTTGGTGGCTGAACCAAACAAGGTTATGTTTTTCACCTTGTAAAGTTATACCCAGGAAGAAGATTTAGTAGATGGGAGTTTCTCGATTTCAGACCCCCTTTACATCCCCTGACGTTCTGTGTGGTCTCTATACTCTATACCCCTAAACCCGAAACCCTAAACTAATAAGCCCTAAACCCCAAGCCCATCAGCCCCCAAAGCCTTGCTGGAGACACACCAAACCGCAGATCCGATCCTTAGTAGGCTGCAGGGTTTGGGTTCCCACTTGAACTTGTCCGCGCCTTGCCAGTCGCTACAGTGACACAAGATGCTGAGCATCAAGTTGTTGCACTGCCGGCTAATTTCGTCTAAGGCAATTACAGGAGGGGAGTTACCACGTAGGGACCTCATATGAGACTTGCATACCCCCTACGTACCCCACACCGTGGTCCAGAAAATCTCTTATATAACCCTTGTAAATCCCACCCCCATTGGAAACTGCCTGCCTGTAGTTGGTGTTAACTTCTGGAAAGTGCATTGGTGAGGGTGGTGAGGAGGATGAGTGGTAGTGGTGTTGTTATCAATGGTCGCTGGCAGTAGTAGCAGGAATGACGAGAAGTGATGGGGGGTTCGCGTATGGAGTACTAATTGTTATAGGGACCCCACAAAAAGGGATCCCTCATTGAAAGCCTGAACCCTAAAGCCTCCCAAAAAGGAATCCCTTGTTTAAAGCTCCCCATATCCTAAATGGGGTATGGTCCCCCTATAAGTAGATAGAACATGGCTTTGGGAATATTATACTAAGATCCAGGCCGCTATTCTACATACTTTTGGGGGTTCAGGTAGACCCTAGTGAGGAATTCTCTCTATCAAATGGCCTGACCAGGGCATGGAGGATCTCGAAAAGTCCCCCTTAAGTAGATAGAATACAGGGTTTATGGTTTAGGGTCCCCCTTAAGCAGATACAATTTGACAATATGGAGTATATGGGCTATATTTCGGGGTTTCTGGCTATCATTTTGCTTACTTTTGGGGTCCAGGTAGTAGTAAGGAGGCTAACAAGGTGAATAGTTTGGCTTGTTTTACCACGTGCAGGGGGTATATACATAAGTGTACGTACTACCTTCCCGGTGACTTTCCACGTGATCGAAAACCTTAAGACCTAAAATCTTAAACCCTAAACCCTGAACCCTAAAACTTAAACCCTGACTGAACCTCAAACCCTAAACCCTAAACCATGTCAAACCCTGAGTTGAACGTGCCAGGTCAGTGTGACTTGGGAGTGCTGCGAAGTGCCCGGAAGGCAGGGTTTAGGGTTCGGGGGTTTGGGGTTTAGGGTTTAGGGTTTGGGGTTTAGGGTTTCGGGTTTCGGGTTTAGAGTTTGGGGTTTAGGGTTTAATCCGAGCACTACAACAATAAAAGGGACCATATTTAGCCGTTTCATGGTAGAATTATTCTCCAAAGACTAGCTACAATTAAGTGGCTTTTCGTATAGGGAATTTTAAAGAACAAACTTGGGGAACCTATCCTGATAATGGAGATATGCAATACATTCCTATTCATTTTTTCATTAATAGAGGTCCAAGAGCCCCCAATGACGCAGGCATGCATTCCTAGTCTTGTTTAAACGAGTTCCAGGAGCCCCAATCATTCCTTAATCTGGCGCGCTTCATTCCTTATTCAGGCGGGGGTGTGGGGGGGCCCCCCAAGTTGTTGAAGTGTTCGGATAGGGTTTTGGGATTTCGGTCTTCGGTTTTAGGGTATAGCGTTTGGGGTTTGGGGTTTTGGGTGGAGGGCTTGGGGGGTGAGGATTCTGGGTTTGGGATTGAGTGCTTAAGGTCCTTAAAGCCCAAACCCGTAGGGCTTTCGATTTCGAGAAGAGAATTCCTGAGCAAGGGCTCATGGATTGGGGTTCTAACAGGGTTGGGCTTTAGGGCTTAGGGTGTAGGGGTGCTTTCATGGCGGCTGCATTCAGACCCTCTCAGTATCCAACTAGAGCGGTATTAGGCAACTGCGGTGATGATTGCGTGACGGCTCGGCATGGGGCACTTGGAATATATGTAGCGATTTGACTACAGAAGATTGTTCTATAAGGGACCAATGTTAAGCCTCAACTAAAAACCCTGAACCCTAAACCCAACCCCCTAAACCCTAAACCCATGTGGATCCTACCTTCTACGCAACACCCCAATGCCAGCAATGCTGCCAGTGGCACGCTCGCCGCCTTCGAAGTCCAACTAGTTCCCGCAGAGCTGCAACATGCAAGAGTCTCAGATATATTAGGATTTAGGGTGTAGGCTTGTGGGTTTAGGGTTTTAGGGTACTCAATCCCCAGAGAGGTGTGTTTTTCAGGTCGGTGAAGAATCATGTGTCGGGCCCTTTCATTGCGAATGGACCCCCGATGTTGAACATCGTGCGTGTCCACCCTTCACTTGTGGCTGGAAGAATTTGGTTAAACATGCTGGGTGTATATGTGGCAATTTGGAGGTGCGACGTAATGATAAGCTGCTTATAGCCTGGGTTATCATTTTTGTAGACCCACCCCGAACCATGACCTGCTAGGGAAGGGTTTAGAGTTTAGGGTTTATTGGTCTGAACAAGGAATCTAGTAATGCAGTCTCTGATTTGGGTTTAGGTTTTGAGACTGGGTTTAGGGTTTCAAGGCCTCTGTGACATCAATTGACTCGTATCCTCAAGGGCAAGCCCTACTCCTAATAGCTTAGCTAAGGAATGGAAAAGAATATGGAAAGTACGTTAAGGGGGTATATAAGGACTACTAGAAGGATCCCTTCCTTCATTCTTAGCTAACCAAAGGCGAGATAATAATAAGGCAGCACTGAGAAACGTATACAAAACAAAATGAAGCGAATCGTGGAATTCTATGCAGGTTGTGTAGGGATTGCGTCCCACAAATAGTAAGCCCCCTCACCCACTAAGCAAGATTCTGAACGTAATACTGCTCCAATGGGGTGCATATTTATCGTGGGTATTACTGCTATGAGAGAAAGTGATGGTTTTCGTCTAGATTCACCCTTCGCAGGCCCGAGGCGGGTAGGCACCGAAGAGCTGTCAGGACTCGCAGGAAGCATCAGGGAGTATTCGGCCCAGGAATACTAATTGAATTAGCTCATTAGACCCCGTCTAAGGGTCACAATAAATCATTCCCGAGATTGTTGATTACCTTGACAACATACACAGTATGTGCCTGTGGGCCCTTGACACTGTGAAAGTGGCTCAGGGCCAAGATCCCTTATAAAGACCCCATTGATCCCCTTATAATCCGTATATTATAAGATATCCCAAGAGATCCCCATAAACCCTAAATCCAAAACTCCAACGTGTCAGGCCATAGTGGATACCTTCAGACATAGCTGCCATTGACTTGCCCTGGACGGCGGAATCAAGGCCGCAATCACTGAAACACTGATTTGCCTAAACCCCAACCCCTAGATCGTCAGCCCCCCAGCCCTCGGAACCCCTAGATCCCTCAAACTCCCACATTACTGAATCCTAAGCCCCTCGGCCACACACCCTAAACCCTAAGCCCTCCACCCTAAACCTCGACAAAACAAAGAACAAGCTCCTAAAAACCTTAAACCCCATATACCCATAGAGCCCTTATATAGCCCCTATAAACCCTGTAAAAGGTACCCCTAAACCCTAACCCTAAACCCTAAACCCCTAAACCCTAAACCCTAAGACCCTAAAACCCGAACATCTACTCCTAGGTCCGCCCAGCGGCTGATAGGCAGCTTTGTCTTCCCAGTGCAGCATTTGGAGCCCTAAGGGTCCAAGGACCCAAATAATAGGGTCCCTTTAAAGGGGTTTCTAGGGGTATATAGGGTTTAGGGTTTAGGGTCCAAGGACCCAAATAATAGGGTCTCAGGGCCTAAATACCATGAATATTACTAGTATTTGGGCCCTAAAACCCTATCACTTGGGGTTTACGGTTTACGGTTTTGAGATAAGGGTTTAGGGATAAGGGTTTGGGGTTTAGGGATAAGGGTTTAGGGACAAGGGTTTAGGGAGAAGGGTTTAAGGTGGTTTAGGGATAAGGGTTTAATGCTTACGGGGGCTCATATTATGGTATAGTGTCGAAGGTTGAACACATGGACCCCTGATATGGGCTCTTACACCTAGGATCCCTGCGTACCTACCATATCTGATTTGGTGCAGGCTACATAAGCGTAAGGTCTGCAAGGTCCTTCATGTGGAGCAAGAGGGTTCTACGCGTGAGGGATGCCAAGGGAGATAAACCACAACGATTTAGGGTTTAGCGTGCAGGACTTCCATGTTGGAGGCATGGTTCATTTCAGCTAACCGGCTTTGTTGGAAGCACATCCTAAAAGCCTTAACCCTTGAACTGCACCCCCTTTTACTCCCTTACGCCAGCCTAGTGCAGCTACCCATGAACTTGAGTAAAGATACCTGGAGGCCGAGGATCATCTTAAAAAAGCCTGCTTAGAACTTTAAAAATTTACTTCTGCCCCAAGTAGAAGTCCCCCACTTGGAGACCCATGGGGCTTAGTAAGTACTTGTGACTGGGACTATAACCCTACGTATCCTTGGGGTAACCCCTATGAACCCATCTATGGGGAAATCAGTAGGGGTATACGCCCTGTTACAAGTAGTTACTAAGTCCCATGAGCCTCCAAGTAACTCAAGTTATACTTGGGTTGTAATTGCCCTGAGCCTCCAAGTACCCTTCAGACCCTCCATCCCTCTAAACACACACACATGGGTTCCTCGATATCAAGGGTTTCTGGCCATCGCTATACAAAGGGATCCCACATTTTCCTGGGGGTGCACGGGAAAGGCTGGTTTTCAGAACCACCCAAAAAGCCGGTATGGGTGAAACCCTAGATGCAACGAGGTGCTACCATCTCAAACGGCCAAGAACTGCTAACAAACGCAGATGTGTAACAGTTTAGAGTAATCCCCAAGGGTCCAAGTACTTAATAATCATATACTTACCCAGAACATGTACTATAGTTACTATTACCCCAAACCCTGGTACCCAATTATTTGGTACTTGGACCCTCTGGGAAGGATGGGAGGTTATATAGGGGATTATGTGGGGGACTACTAGGAGTTTAGTCTATAGCTCATATGAGGTTGAGGATTCAGTAGTAAGATAGTCTTCTTCTGGCTGTCGCCCGTTGTGCCGGCTGGAGTAACATAGGATTTTGTCAAGAAGAGGGCCCCAATGGATGCCAAACCCTAAGCCCTAAACCCCAAACCACAAACCAAAAAACCCTAAACCCTGTGATTTCTAAAGCCCTACACCCTAAGCCTTAAGCTGCGAGATTCATTCCTAATCCCTACTTGGAATTTCAAGGGACTTAGTAATAGTAACTACTTATATAACACGGCTTTTACCCTTACTTATAATAGGGGTAACCCATATAACTCCAGTTAGGGATGTTATAAGTAGGGTGAAAAGACCAGTTATAAGTAGTTACCAAGTCCCATGAACCTCCAAGTAGGCCCTAAACCCTAAACCCTAAACCCTAAGCCGCTAGTTTTAATTGTGTTTGGTCCCGAACTGTTGCTGCATGACCGCAAGGCTTCGGGCTGCAAGTACAAGAGCATCATGTGAAGACTCATGTCCTAGAGCTGTAGTTTCATACTAAAAAACACTGAATTTGCTTTCGACATGGCGCTTCGCCCCTTCCGAGGCCGGCGTCTCCTTGCCATGGCTTGCTGGACTTATGTGAGCTGGCATTTGACGGAGAGGTCACTTGAATCAGTGTGCTTTCTTGCAGAATATTTGTTCGCTCCTGGTCAAAGTCTACCTGCGCAGTTTCCCGCACCTGGACCCGTTGAGGCACCACATGCGGTACTTGTTGCCTTTGACGACTGGCTGAACCCTTATCAGGACAAGTTGAGCCGGCTCAGGGAAGAAATGCGGGCACGGAAAGAGCAGGAGAAGGGCGAAGAGATGAATTCCAAACTCTCCTACAATCTTCTTCAGTTGGGCTACCTCTCTGTACAGTTTAACGGGTTTCTTGAACAATGCAAAGTTTACGGCATGCGTGCAGTCGATTCCCCTGAAGGCCGGTCCTTTGTCATAGAACCATGGCACAGAGAACGGCTGGAAGACTGGATGGACGAAGTGGATCAAGTATGGGAGAGCTGGAGGAGCAACCTTCTGCCTTTTCTTCCATTTTGACTTCCTGGTGCTGAAGGGGGGAGTGGAGAAGGCAATGTAGGTACTATCATAGGGGTACGTATGAGGAGACTACAAGGGCAATAGAAGTAGTAGGTCAATTCAGAGTCGACAGTAGTGCCGATCTCCCGCCCCCAAACCCTTAACCCTTAACCTCGGACATCCTTAGACCCTAAACTCAGGTAGATACATGGTCTGTTCCTTCATAAACCCCTAAGCCCCTAAACGGGGTTTAGGGTTTAGAGTCTAGGGTCTGCAAGAGCGCCTCAGAAGACTCCGGATAAACGGCGCCACTCTGCCAGTGCGAGCTTGGAGCCCCAGTTAAAGTCCATTACTTTGAGCCATCCTGGTCGTAGGACCCAGAAGGTTTAATGTCCCTTAGTTAAAGGTAGGGAATATACCGTAATTGACATTAGGATCCCTAATATGATCTAAGGTAGATTCCCTAACTAAGGATATTGGACTTTCTGGGGACAAACCTCTTGCTTTAGCGGCTTTGAGTTTCAGATGAACCCCTCTAGTACCAACAGAAACGTAAGGTACATTGAACACGCCTGTTACGAGTCTTTATACTATTTAGGGCCTAGGGTTTAGGGTATTATGCGACCTGCAATCCGCACACTATACAGCGTGGACACGAACGCGAACACCATCAGAGGTTCCAGGCAGTTGACACTAAGCTTGAAAGCTTGTCAAGTGTTATCCGACTCGAAGCCATGTTGTGCAACTTGCGAAGGTGTGGATTTGCCAACATCCGTGTCGTTCGCCAAGTTTGAGTGTCCGCTTGTCTTTGCCAATTACATACCTGCCGAATATCTACACAATCAGACTAAATTGGTGTTCCACCATGATCTTGAGCATCGTCTCCTCAGCTAGCTCATTGCTCGAGAACCCGTGTGCAATTTGGAATCCCATTGCCTGAAGGTTCATGGATACTTTTTAAGCGGAATTGAAATTCAAGATAAACGTAGTTGTTGACTGAAAAGCTCATAATAAGATATCTCCCTGTATCTTCAAGTGGTTCATGTCATATATCTGTCGCCGATCTTGCTTAACGCTTTAATGTTCATCGTGCCAATTAAACCCCAGCAGCGATACAGGGCAGTTACGTAGGGAAACCCTGAATATAGCCCGGTAGTATCCTATCATTGTTTTTCAAATGTTACTGCCTGCACCTCAAAGGTAGCTATCTAGCATAATCCCCCTAAGCCCTAAGCCCTAAACCCCCCCAGTGTTCTGGGAGACCACGCAGCTTTAGGCTTCAGGAAGCTGCAATCTGATTTCATGCTGCTCAGCATCCCGCCTGCTTGCTCATGCCATGCGGAGGGTTTAGGGTTTAGGGTGGTTTCTGAAAATTTGGGGTCTGATCTCCCCATAAAGAGGGCAAAATATGTTTGTTTAAATTGGGGCCCACCTATTTGTGGAAACTACCAAATATCCAAGGCCACTGGCTTGACAGCCAACAGCCTCCACCCGAACCCCCTGGGGGCTCCTAAAACTTGCAAGATTCCCTAAGGCTTACACTAACCCTTCATCCCCTTGAACACGCAAGCGTTCTATGGACCCCAAATCCTACACCCATGTCACTCCAATAGCGCACATTTAAGGAGATTCCAGTAATCATTGGGGACAAACTACTAAGCTGTGTGTAGATAGGCTTTTTCAGAGTTACCAAAATAAACCCAACATAGCCCCCCCATAAAGCGAGGCCCTACGTAACTACCTTATAATCCCTATGTATCCCTTGAATTCTTTTGGGCCATATCTTGTGAGGAACTCCCAGATAGCCACAGGTAGCTCCTACGCACCTCCAATGTCTGAGGAAGCTTCAGCTGGTTAGTTTTCCCCACTTCAGTCTTCTATAGCCTTGTGTAGTTCTAGTGACCCCACATAGGCCTTATGTAAGCCTTACCCTAAGGGTCCAAGGACCCAAATAATAGTGTTTCAGGGCCTAAACACCAGTATGTGGGCCCTAAAACCCTATTGTTTGGGTCCTTGGGCCCTTAGGGTTATGTAAGGATACCCACCTGGCAACTACCCCCCCTTAATCACGGGAGCTACGGGAGCTCTGCTTCAGGCGCGTTGTTAGCGAGCGGATAGCGGCGAAGAACATGCGCGCTGGGCAGAGGCATACAGTTCATAGGGTTAGGGGGTTTAGGAGTTGAGGGGTTTCAGGTTTTAGGGAGTAGGGGATTAGGGTTTAGGGTTCTACGCTCTACCGGGGTAGCTTTGAGAAAATAAATTGCGAATGAATGTACCCTTCATCTCTACATAAACCCTATAAAACCCAAAAGACTTGTATAGGCCCCCACACTTGCCCTAGTTTAGGGCTTACAGGGGAGAATTCTGGGCTTACCACGTGCGGTGGAGTGAAGAAGAGGACGGAACTTGTAGGTAACTAAATTGGGTCGTGGTTAAGGAGCCGAGGTTCAGTTACTATAATAAAGAAACCCCATGATTTATTATATGCCCAAATTATGGAAACTTAAACAAGTTCCTTAACGGAAGCCCAGTAGATGATGAACTGGGGGTTTTGGTCCGCGTTTAGGAACGTAAGGATCAGGGGTGCAGGAGCCTAAACGATTCGAGGGGCTTCCGGGGTTTGTTCGTTAGAGTCGTAGAAGGGTTACACGCAGAGAATCATCCTGATTACTCAGGCTACTACTATTACGAGGGGGATTGAGATGCAGATTTTTCTTGAAGCGCTTTGAGATAGGGATTGTGCGGAGTCCAGGGCTTGGGGTTAATGAGCTTGGAATTTCCGGTGTAGAGTGTAGGGATTGCGCTGCATTTGTTGCAAGATCTGGGGCTTCATGTTAGGCGTCGGGGTTCGTCCCGCGTGAGGATTCGTGTGAGGCAAACAAAGTCTGTCTTAATGAAGGCCAAGAACCTTTGTTGTAGAGGCCACTCGCTGGGGCATGACACGTATGACCAACTTATACGTGTAAATCTACTACAACGGTAACCCTGCTTAGGGGGGCTTAGGGGATTTGTAATTGGGTTACGGGGGCCCTGAACCCCCAAACCTGGAGACTACCCGAAACATGGACTTTTGGCTTAGGGTTTAAAACTCAGGATTCTGTTTCTTGTCTAGGTTTAGCGTTTTTGGTTTAGGTGTTAAGATTTGCGATTTAGGTTTTTTGGCCTAGGGTTTGTTCAGGGTTTAGGGTTTTTCTTGGTCAGGTATAGTAAAGACGCGCACATTCTTGTCATGGCCTACCACACCCAGGAACTACAGTCAACCGAGTAATACCTAAACCCCAAAAGTATGTAGAATAAGGCCTTTGGGGCTATATTTGGTGGTTTTGAGCCATTATTTTACCTACGTTGGGGTCCAGGTATAATACATCTGGAGAGGGCCCTTCAGATTCTTGACCTTAACCCTCAACCTGTAAAACCCCTGAACCCTAAACCCTACACACCCTAAACCCTAAACGCCTTAGGCCTTAATCCCTCGGCCTTTGGTTCAACCGCAACAAATTCTAAAGCACCTGCCATAGAGGCCTAAATAATGACACAAGCCTGATGGTTCTGGGGTTTAGGGTTTAGGTCTTAACTGTTTAGGGTTTGGGGCTTAGGGGAGATTCCAGGTTCATTGATTGCATAAGGTTGGGGGACTTCGAGATGATCTGGGTTGGCCTTTGCGATACTTAGATATTTTCCAATATCTACTAACATATTTCAAAGGGCTCCAAAGACCAACCAAGTGATGTAGGAGATTAACTCAGTCTCCTACAGCCTATAGCTCCTATAAAGCCCCATAGAAGCCCAGCCACCATTTAATTTGCTGTTATTGGTTACGAAGGCCGAAAGCGCCACACCCTAAACTGCTAGCCCCTAAACCCCGAGCGCCCAAACCTCAAAACCCTCTACCCCTGTACCCTTAAGCCCTAAAACCCTAAATCCTAAACCCTAAAACCCTAAATCCTAGACCCTAGAACCCTAAGCCCTAAAACCCTAAGACCCTAAATCCTAAAACCTAAAACCCTAAGCCCTATGCATGTGCCGCAGGATCTCATGGGCGAAAGCCTTAGCGGCTCCTGGGTACTACCTGATTGAGGCCTGGGGTCAGGGGTTGAGGCTTTGGGGGTCTAGGGTTCACGGTTTGGGGTTTAGGGTTTGGGGTCTAGGGTCTGTCTAGAATTTGGGTTGAGGCTTTTGGGGTTTAGGAACTGGGTTTCGCCGCTAGGGTGTGAGGTTTAAGGGCTTACGTTTGATCCGCTAGCACAGTCTTGTTTTGGCTGCCCAGCGATTTAGGAACCCACATCAGCACGTTGGTTTTTGGCTTGCGAACCATAGGCCACTCGCAAACAAGGATTGGTAGGATATCCGACAGAGCAGTTCCAGTACACAAGTTGTATTACCAGAGATCTATCATCTATCTGAGAGCAAGATCTAGCCTGTCAAGCGAGACAGTTGTCCTGGCATTGAAGATGAGCTACAAGATAACGAAAGACAAGTCAGTACCAAAACTATTCAGGCAATATGTCACTCGACAGACCCCTACAGGACGAACGCCACGCCGCACTTTTAATTTTGGAGCTTAGGTCTCAGGGAGTTGCCGGGTGTAGTTTTGCGAGGGGAGGTGGTGGGGCTTATGAGACATAAGACGATGGTGGGGCTGAAGGCAGGCTAGCACAAGGCAGCTTCAGATTCTAGATCTTTTGAGCTGTAGTGTGCCACCGAGAAATATGTTCAGCTAATTTGGGTTCGCAATCGAGCAGAGTTTGGCCCGTGGGGCCTTGCACAGTGCTCACAATTAAGATGCAAGAGCCATAGAGGGTACCAGGGCTTCTGTCGACATGATGAGAGGGTGGATTTTTTCTTGCCCTTGGACCAATCTTCTAGCCAAATACATGCATGCAGATGCATGCATGCGGACATGCATAATTAATACATACGCACACGCAAAGAAAGCTGGCTTTCCCATTCTGGTTCTCAGGATCTACAGCTGCAGAATTTAGGGCCAAGCAATATACAACAATACAAGCTCCTATGCATCCTAATTCCCCTGTCCTGGTTCAACATTAGCCCCGGTACGCAGGTAAGTGCTGAAAACATCGCTGGCCAGAGAAGTGCGCCGGTGGCCGGCTTCCAAGCATTTTCTTTCGTCGTTCCCATTTGGCTGGTTGTCAAAATTATGGTCCTTTTTTGGGTACCCTAAATATTAGGGGCCGTATTATAATAGGGACCCAAAAAGGGACCATAATTTTGATAACCACCCATTTGTTCAAGTGCAGTGACAATACTTGGGGATGTCTCGCGTGGGCAGTAGCCTTACCATCCCTGAACCAACGGGGAACTACAGGCCCCTCGAAGTTAGACCCTGAACCCTAAACCCTAGGGTTTAGGGTTTAGGTTTCTAGGTCTTGTTTTGGACTTTCATGTCAGCCTTTCGTAGTTTATGCGGCCTCATGAGGTTCTTATTCTGATGGGCTGCAGGGATAATCAAGGCTAACTAGCGCTTAGTCGGGGTGAGCTAAGCCGGGGTAGTATAGCAGATGATTCATGTAAATCATGATAGTTACTTTAGCCGAAAGTGAGCAATTAAAATGCCTACACGGAGAGCAATGACTTGATGCTCACAGCTTTTTGCTGTTGAAAAGAAAGCAGACCATCAGCATCAAAAGTACAGACAGTCATAAAAATGGGTGTCCGGCTTACTTGCGGGCTTCGAACACGTAGGGTCCTATTGATAAGGGCTATAGCATTTGACGTTATGGAAGGGGGACCTCAATTCTTGGAAGCTACCATATGGTACCATCTTTATGCTGGGGAACTGCGTCCGAGGGACCCCCAACTGAGGGTACCCTCAAATGGCATTCGGATTGCTAAGTCAGCTGGCTCCGCATAAATGATGGGCTAGCGCACACGAGATGAGATGCAGGGGAGCATACGTGGTAAGTAGTCAGTAGCCGACATGGGGGTACCTACGGTTATTCTACGTCGTATGATGGTTCTAAGTATACTTACTGACACTCGTCAATTCGGCCCATGCTGGGACCCTAAACCTTCAAGCAATGACTTCGACTTTAAAAAGTTACTGTAATAGGTGGTAGGGGTGGGCATTTCAGCCCTCAACCTCCCCCCCCCTACCCCCTGAAACGAATGTGTTCCGTACGGTTTAAGGTTCAGGATTTCGGGTCTAGGTTTAGGGGATCAGAAACATACAATGTAGTAAGAGCAATAGCAATACAGTATTAATGGTAGGATGACTGGGAGTCGTCATTTCCAAGTTGAGCAGTTTTAGCCAGCAGCTAAATGGTGTTGTTGTGCAGTAGCACCCAGTAAGATCATACTCTCTTTTCAGCTGCAATGTATTCTAGATTATAAGAGTGAATTTGACCTTCTGTTGTTTAACCACGGTGAAGCTACCCACTTGCACCGCACCACCGACAGACAGGTCCTGACGCTTGATGTGCGACCGGAGGCGCAGCCTTACCTGTGCCGTGGGTAACCCGTAACCGTGCAACTTTTGGAGCAATTGACAGCAAAATGCAATCTGGAAGGGTCAACTTGTAAAAGCCGTGGGCACTGGACAGCTAAGCATTAGACTACATATATATACCCAATTATATTGTAGTAGCTTCCATTTTGTTTCCCTAATCCATACATATAACCCCAGTATACTATATAGTCTGCGCTCCAGCAAGGATGGATTGCATGTAGAGGATGTTTTTCGGGTGGTGCAAGGATACTGAGGCTGCTATGCAGAGGATAGTGGAGGGATTTGTATGAGCTTCCATACTAGTACTACCGCATGGTACTGCTATTGCTGCTACTTCTGTTGCTATTACTGTTCAGCTTTACGATTTGGTATCATTAGTGTTGTGATGGGCCTTTAAGAGCCCCTCAAGGAAACTAGCTTGTCAGCTCATTTTGTCATAGCCTCCTTACCCTAAACCCTAAACCCTAAACCCTAACGTTAAAAGAAAAGCTAAACCCTAAACCCAAATAACTTCTCAGGTGTCACTCTTATTTATGGACTTCTGCCAGGGCCACAAGAAGTTCGCTGCGTAGTCGGTGGTTTGAGGAGGTTTGGCGCTGCAATACACAAAAAGGGTTACGGGTTTAGGGTTTAAGGCTTAATCAGGTTTTGGAGTTAGGGGTAGTGGGTTAGGGTGAAAAATTGTTTGCACTAGCAGGTTGCTTGGATGTTCAGGCCGGGAATTATCTTGGCTGCTGAAGACAAAACGCATAAAGGAAATGCTGCGACGGGGTTTATGGTTTATGGCCGTGTCCGTCCTTGGCTAGTTTGCCGCCTGATGAGGGGGCTTCTGAGAAAGCACTGGCCCTTTTTGCGAGGTCCTTGTCATACAAGTTTTACTTTTGGTGCAAAAGGAGACCCCACTGCGCAAAATTGGCTTCCTAAACCCTCAACCCAAAACCCCTAAACGTCCCTAGAAGCTAAATCGGAAGCCGTGTACGGCAAGGAGGTAGACATTTGCCTAGCACTTGGCCTGATGCTGTAAACCCAGAACTTAAAAATCCAAACCCTAAACTCCAGACCCTAAACTCTAAACCCCAAACCCTAAATCCTAAACTGTAAGCCCTGCACTTTATAAACCCTAAACTCCAAACCCTAAAATCTAAACCCTAAACTCTAAACCCTCAAGCCTAAACCCAAAACCCTAAACCCAAAGCTTTAGATCTGGCATCAATGAAACTCTTTCTTTTCCTACATTGACCTACGGACAGAGTCGGGTGGACCTACATGAAAGATATAAGAGCTCTGTGCCTTAAAGAGGATATATAGTGGATTATTCAGGGTTGAGGGATTGGGGTCTAAACTCCTTAAAGGAGTTATTTCGGGGATTATATAGGGGCATAATTTCAGGGGGTTACTAAGAGGATACTCGGAGTTTAGACTGTAGCATATATTGGGTATTGGGGGGAGTCATTAAGGACTATATTAGAATTTTGGTCCAGGTGTCACGTAGGTTCATAGCTGCCATAGCTGTCACACAAGGCCATTGAGGTAACTCGTAGAAGTGGAACAAGCAGCAGCATGAACGGTAAGAGCAGGAGCAGCAGAGGCAGTGATCGTAGTCTTCCTCCTTGGTTGTCATTGTGCTGTAACAGACACAATAAAAAGAGGATTTTTGTTCTCCCAACCCCTAAAGTTACGACAGAATCGTAGTCATATGATTTAGTTTTAGGGTCCCCTATCATCAGGGTTGGGGCAACCCAAACCGCGCCCCATTTCGCAAGCCAGAACGCGAAGGTGTTCCCGCCCTCCGTGAATGAGCTCATTCCACCAGTTCCGAAATGGCGCGCCTGTCAAGCTTGTGTTTACCTGGAGTCTCCTAGACCTTTAAAAAGGGTGAGGATACAGGTACAAGACTTTTCTTAAAGGTGGATTGCTCAATCTAGGCGAGTGTCTTGGTGTGGTGCTCAAGGGTATGCATGTCTGTGCGGAGTAGCGACCAAAGCAGTGACTGGGGTTCAGGGATACGGACCTAAGTTGGGGTTTGCAGCTTGTCTTGCTTGTGATTCCCTAAGGGTCCAAGTACCCAATATGTAGGTACTTGGGATTTGGGTAATGGTAGTTATAGTATAGGTATTGGGTAAGTGTATGATTCTTGGGTACTTGGACCCTTAGGGATTGTGGAGGCGGTGCTATTGCTATGTTGCTAATACGGAGCTTTCACTGTTGCAGGGTTGTTGCCTTAGGTTTTCTAGCGTGACGAAAGGCTAGCGACACCAATGCATTAGCCCTTTACCTAGACTCAACGAAGGAAGATGATCGAATAATAAGAAATGAGAGGGACAAGACGAACCACCACAAACCGAGGAGGAAGCGAGCTAGCGTGAAAGCATCACGGCACAAAATCGAAAGAGAGAGACGTAAAGAGGTACTGTCACAAGCCCTGCGGAGAGAGTAGGGCTGGCGAGAAGAAGGACATGTGAACAGTCATTAGTTGGCGCAGCTGTACTGGCTCTTCACCTGTTCCTGTGCCTCACACGACACACCAGAAGCACTCGACAGCCTTGGGGTTTATGGCCTTGGTTTCGCAGTGGAAACCATCCGGGTGCATCTCGTGCCTTGGTTGTTCTTTGCGTCAAGCCATTGCCAAACAGAGTTTGGGATGCCTTCTGTAAAGGGGTGTTACGTAATGGGAACCGCAAAAAGGGAACCCCAAGAATATAGTAGGAATATCATTGGAATATACCTACCAGGTTTCCACTAAAGTCCCTTTATTCTGTAGGTGTTTAACCATCATGCTGTGTTCGTCTTGCCTGAACATAGGATGCCATGATGAACTGTAAAAGTTGGTGCTTCGTGAGTCCTCTTACTATGCGTTACTAAGCGAGCCCTATTTGTTTCGCCCCTACTCTTGCAAAACCTGTACGGGGGCAGACTTTGCGCGTGTCATGATCCCTTTCGCCAACAGTGTTTGCAGCGCGCACACACACACACAAGAGGATTGTCGGCCATTTTAGGTGCATAGTCAGTCGGCTCTCCCTAATTCTCAAGGGGAATGGCTGTTGGGCACCTGCTTGGAGGGTCAGGGGGACTTAGTAACTACAATTACAATCAAGCTCTAGTAACCCAGTTATCCCTATCATTAACCTACTCACGCAGTCCCCCAAAGTGGCTAAACCCTAAACCTTGGTCCAAGGTCCACGCAGCATGAGCCTCCTAGACCGAGCCACTTACCTCCCAAACCTCCACCAGCAGGTCATTTTGACAGAGGCCATCTTGCTGGCGCTTAGGGTTTAGGGTTTAGGGTATCCTTCTCTTGGTATATAGCGTAGAGTGCGGGGATAATGGAGAATCAGATGGAAAAGAAAGCGATCTTTTGAATGGAAGCTGAGAGTATATCTGGTGTCTTGGCTGGGAATTCTAGGGGGAATCCGAAACCCTAAACCCTAAATGTTGAAAATGCTCCCTGGCATGTCTAACGTAGTACTTGCCCAGTAGTTCAGGTTGCTTGT
>CAJNIZ010011425.1:50663-66245 GCA_905231905.1 Symbiodinium pilosum | reverse complement strand
CTTCAAGCCCTAAACCCCAATCCCTAAACTCCAAACCTGTAATCCTTATACAGGGACCCCCCAAAAAGGAACCTCTGATCTTTGGAAACCCTAAACCCTACGAGTTACTCATATATATATATATATCTCTCTCTCTCTCTCTCTCTGTGACTTCCCCCTTATATATCCCCTATAACCGCTAAATGACCCACGTCAGGTTCTTGTTTGTGTCGGCACAAACAGAGTGGTTTAACAGGTCGATCTAGAATGACCGCCCATGTGCAATGACAGTGCTATTGCCAATCTCGAACGCCACATCGGGATCTAATGCCAGCATCAGCAGGGTTTAGGGAGTTTGGCGCTTGAGTTGTGGTCCCCTCAATTTTTTTCTCGGGGCATCCACCGCGATGCGCTCGGGTCAGGCTGTGACGGCTTGCGCATTGCAGGTTTGCACGTCTGTACCCGGTTGAAGCTTGCTTTGGGTCTCCCGTTTCTACTGGGCGATGTGCCAGAAAGACGTGGGTCTAAATCTCCCTTCAAGCCTTGCCTGTCTTTAAGAGGTCTTCATGCTACTTTACATAAAAAAACCATTTCACAGATGTCTTGCTGCTAAGTGTATCCCAGGGGCGGCTGGACACTTTCGGCACACACACCCACTGAATGAATAACATAGTTCCAGCCAAGACTTTTTGACATACCTGTGAGGTTGCGCTGAAAAAGGCTGCGAGATTTCCTGGGGCGGATTTCGTATCTGACTTCATACGTACTGTAACCTAAACTCCTTGAAGGGGGTTTTCTAAGGGATTATATAGGGGACTACCATAGGGGTAATAAAGAGTGATGCTAGGAGTTTAGACTCACTATAAGTAACATCGCCCTTTCTGCAGCCATGCAGCATAGATCTTGGGTAGCGGCTAGTCCTTCGCACGTCGATCCTGATGGGGGAGTTCCAGTGCCAATAAATAATCATACTTGTCCTCAACTTCTCTACAGGATTTCTGTCGCGCTACCCCGGAGGCTTGTAAAGTTCACCGCAGCATCTTGGCCTGTTATACCAAGGCTGAGGCATAGACGTATTTCAACATTGTCCATACATAATCCCAGTATGGAGGCCCTAATAAATTCTTTGCAGTCTCCCTGCATCCTTTGGTCCCTTGGATACCCCACGCACTGAGTCTTTTACAAGTCAGAGCCCTTGATAACAAGTATACACCCTCCAAGCTGGAGCCCTGAAGTACAAGATCAGGGTTCAGAGCTTCTGGGCTTAGGGTTTAGGGGTTTGGGTTCAGGGTTTAGGGCTCAGAGTTTTTGGTTTTAGAGTCTTTGGGTTTACGGTTTTTTGTTTTAGGGTTTTTGGGTTTAGGGTTTAGGGTTGAGGGTGCTCTCCCCACCCAAGCACTGCCACCATGTTTGGCTTACATGAGCAGCAACTATCCCATAGGTAACCCAGACCCCTGGCTAACAACCCCCCCCAAGAGGCATGGTAAGAGGGATCCAAACATTTAATAGGCCCTTAAAAGGAGGGGGTTTATTCATCATGGGTCTACATTAGGCAGGTAATGTTTGGACCTTATTGGGGTGCTGCTGGGTCACGCCAGGAGCCCAAGCCCTCAAAAGCCCTTGCAAGCACTTTGCAGCCTAATCGTGTCACCTAGTGACGCAGTTTAATTCCCAGACCCCCTGAAGGATCCCTAAACATGGAACCCCAAAGAAACCTCGAGTTTCCCCAATGTAATAATAGGTGCATATTGGGGGGCTTCATTTTTGGGATCCTTTAGGGGTCTGGATTAAAGTTTGCAAGTTTTCCATTCCGCATGGAAAGCCTAGGAGACGGCAAGTCCCTAAAAGCGGCTCTAGAGTTTTGGGCCGAGGGGTTAAGATGTAGAAGGTCACATCTCTACTTAAAAGGACGAATGCAATCGACACTTTGACAGGAACATCAAACCATCCACCTCATGCAGCCTAAATTTAGATCCCTATACTTTAAACCCTGAATCCCTAATCCTTAAAGCTTACAGCAACTACAAAGCCCAAGAACTCAAACAAACAGCAGTGAAACAGGTGAAGCACGTACAAGTTGGAAACCCTAAAAGCCCTCAAGCCACAAAAGTCCCTCAACCCTGAAGATTGTGTATGTGTATATATATATATATGTAGGGGGAGAGAAGCCTTGAGGCGTACCATGTAGAAGCGGAAGAGCCCCTCGAACCTAAAAGGCCGCCGGCATAGTGCTTCAAAACAGGATACCAGAGTCCCCACTAAAGAATAAACCCTGAACCTTCCATGGGCTATAGTCTAAACTTCTTAAAGGTGGTTATATAGGGGATTATACTGGGTTTAGGGTTTAGGGTCTAAACTCCTTAAAGCGGTTTATGTAGGGGATTATATAGGGGAGCATCATAGGGGTCATTCAGGGGGATAGTAGGACTTCAGACTATAGCTCACATGTCCGTATGTAGCGCCATGTATCGCAGTATGTCCCGACAGCATGCCTGCGACTTCTTTGAAGTCATCTGCCAGGAGCGAGGAAGCTCTCTTAGTCCTGGGCCCTGCAGCAAGCAACGTCCCCCGCTTTGCTGATCTGGATGCAGGCGAGGAGTTAGATTTCAGGATTTAGGCTCACCGGGTTTGGGATATAGGGTTTGGGATTTTGGATTTAGGGCTTAGGACTTTGAGTTTAGGCTGGAGGAGTTACACTCCCCCAAACTAATATGGAAACCCAAATATTCACCTTCTTGAGGGACTGGAGTCTTTATAGGGCCCTTTTTGGGTTTCCATGTTAGTTTCCGGGAGTGTAGGATTCAGGATTTAGGCTCACAGGGTTTGGGATCTAGGGTTTAGGGCTTTGGGTTAGGACTTTGAGTTTAGGCTGTAGGATTCACGGTTTAGGGCTTAGGTTTTCGGCTTCAGGGTTTAGCTGGAAGTCGCCCGCCCAATATCATGCCATCGATCTTGAGCACGACTGTCTGGGGTAGTGAAAAATTCTCAAAAACGCTAAACCCTAAAGCAATAGAGTGCGCCTGCCCTGTCAGGCTCTTCATGCACGTGAAAAGAGGGGCTGCAAAAAAACAAGCGCAGTTTGACCCCCGAGCCGGAGAATCCTAGGTCCGGCATTTCGGATCTCAGGAGTTCAGAGCTTGTCATCAGGTTTCAAGTTTAGAGGCAAGAAGCCTAGGAAGCGGTATCCCTAAACCCGAAGCCTAGACCCTAAACCCCGGTTGAGGGACCTCCACCCCTGGGTTTGGGGCTTAGGGCTGAGGGTTTACGGTGCTTGGGGTTTGGAGTGTAAAGTGGTCCCCATAGTAAGTACTACGCGGAAAGTCTGGGCGCTTATCTATTTGGTTCTTGATACGTTCTGACAATAAGGCAGAACTTGCAGATCTGCTGAAAAATCCAGTCTGGTAGCTGGCTGGGTACACTTGAGATTTTCGGGTTTCTAGATATCCTCGATACCTTGATAGCTTCGGCAAATGAGCGGACCATTTTATGCCAAACATATGACTATAGTAACTGCAGTACTTACTTCTCGAATACACACCCCAAAATGAAAAAACACACACACACACAAAACGAGGAACCCCGACTTTTGGGAGATCCCATTTGGAAGCCTGGGGTTTTCTTGGGCCCACGGCACTCGGCAGCTTGCAGCAGCCGGAAGCACGAGTCCATATAGCCCCAACTCCCAAACCTTTAAATCAGCTGTAGTCTGAACCCCAAAAGCATGTAAAATAATGGCCTTTTGGGCTACTATTTGGGGTTTAGGGCTATTATTTTACATACTTTTGGGGTTTAGGTAGTCTAAAGTGGTCTTTTTTCAAATCATCTTTGGGGGACGGGGGGTGGTATTCATCAGAAGGATTATGGGTCCCCTCTTTATGGAACCTTCCCCATCTATCGAAGTCCAGGGCTGCCTTCAAGGTAATTGGAGCTTGCTTACTAGTACTTATATCCTATTTCTAAGCCCCCTACTCTCCCTGAGATATTTTGTAATTATTAGTTACAGTTATAGTTCGGTTAGAATTAAGACACTGAAAACCTGCAAGTGGGTCCTCCTTGTTCAGGGCTTAAGGTGCACGAGTCCTAGGGTTTAGTATACGGCAATGCCACGACACCTCAATCGGCTCCTTGAATTCCCCAAGCCCCAAACCCCTAAACCCTAGAAAGCACCTACAGTAAAACCTAAACCCTGGAAACCTTCTAAACCTTAGAAACCCCTTAAATCTTAAACCCTAAAACACCTTAACATCCACCAAGCCCCCTGAATCCTCCGTGTAGGCACCTGGCTCCAGACGCTCCTTTTGTGGAAAGATCGGGATGTGCCGGTGCAGGCCGGCGCAGTGAACTCTGGAGTTTGGGGATTAGATCATGAAGGGTTTAGGATATAGGGTTTAGGCTTTGGGGTCTATGGGGTTAGTTTGGGGTCTAGTTGTTTTTGTTTAAAGTTCTGAGTTCTTTCAATGTTAAAGGTTTGGGGTTTAAGTAACTTAAGGCTTAGGGCTGTGGGCTTGCAGGTGAAGCGTGGCGACTCGACCAGGGGGCCGTGGGCAGGGCGCCGCACGACAGTTAAATCCCACCCTTGATTGAGACAATCCAGGTATTTTGTTCAAGGGTTCTCGGTCTATGCCCCGACAGACGCTTGAACGCAAGCTCTGGTTGGGCGTGCATCCTCTCGATGAAGCGAGGCACCAAAAGAGCGCGTGCTGCGAGCGCGTAGGCAGCAGGCAGAAACCCTGACCTGCAGCAGGAGAACACCGAGGGGGGAATCCTTCGCACATGCGAAATGTAGGGTCCCAAATGGTTGGAAGACGGATCTGGCGTAAACTATATACTGTAGGTATATAGAGATTTCTGGGTAATCATGTTGGCAACCATGCAGGCTTCTACATTAGGTCCCCCTATTTGCGGAAACTGCCAAATGTAAAAGGCACTTAAAGGAATGAAGGAGTTTTAGGCAGAGGCTCCTCAGTTGCTCAGCTGCTCGGGCCCCTGAAATCAGGGTTTTATGCCCAGAGCTTGTAGGCTTCAGGGCCTAGAGGGCGGGTAGTTACCACGTGGACGGCTCATCCATCCACTTGTGTACCACCAGAAGGTCAAGTGCTTTCCGTCAGAAGCCCATGTTAATGCTCCAAGCATAAACTCTACAAAGCCCAAGCACCCCAAGCCCCTCGTCCCCCCTGATGATGAATATCCCCCTTACTATATACGGTATTCTGATTGAGGTATCTCTTATTCAGTGGGTGGGTTGGGGGGGTGGAGCGGCGGAAGAGGTGATCCATCCCTAGGACTTTTTTCAGGGTGCGTGGTTTTCGCATATAAGCCTTACATAGCCTTAATATACCCATAGGATCCCCATGCAAAACGCCCTTAAGCGGAAGTGATTCGCAGCTTCCAGTTCTTGTTTCCGTCCCACTTCCAGGCTCGCGGCGTGCAGCGCTTGTCCTCCGGGTGCGCCACAGAATCTCAAATGCTGCAAGGAAGGGAGTTACCTGAACCCCAAAAGTATGTAGAATAATGGCCGTTGGGGCTATATTTAGAGGTTTTCGGCTTTTGTTGTACCTACTTGTCGGTCCAGTTACACCCTTTCAAGGCCAAACAACCAGGAATTACCCCGAAGTCTCTCATAGTTTGCAGAACACGCGCTTTTCAACATGGGTACCAAGTTTTGCACAACTTTGTTGCGGGGATGGAGCTTGTAAAGGTAAGAACAGCAAGGTACGGGGGCGTCATGAACCCAGACAGGTTTCAGGATGAGAGCCTTGTTGAAAGCGAAGATTCCCTCTTTAAAGGGGTGTTTAGAATACCTCTAGGGCGTGTGTGCAATGCTTGGGGGTGGGGACATTTAGACTTCTGATGTGTGCATGTTCTGAATTATGTGGTTTCGTTCTGGCGGAGGGGTGAAGGCCAAACTCTAATCTCCTTTGAAGCTAGAAGGGCGCTTCCTTCATCCATCGACGTCCTTTGCTTCTTCCGGCGCCCAGGCCGGGCTGGAGCGATATTTGCTGGCAGAGTTAGGATTCAGGATTCAAGGTTCGGGGTTCAGGGTATAGGGTTCAAGGTTCGGGGTGTGAGCTCTGGGATTCAAGGTTCGAGGTATAGAGTTCAGGCTGCGGGGTTGAGGATTTTAGTGGGATCAGGGTCTGTGGTGCATGATTTAGGGCTCCTGTGTTGTTTTCTTCTCGTTTTTTTGGTCTCCAAGTCGCTTCAGAAAATTCCCAAGTTTTTGGGGTACCTTCTTGGAGGTTCCCATGAAATGGATTACAGTGGTCTGTATTGGGGTCCCCGTAGTCCTGGAAAACTACCAAATGGCTGGTTTGTTGTCAGTAATGTAGACCCATGATTCATAACCCCCCTCCTTTTAAGGGCCTTAATATTAAGATTCCTATTATAATCCCAATTAAGGAGAGGGGGTTAATTTATCAGGGGTCTGGGCTATCATCTCTGGTGTTACGGCGGCAAGAAACACGTCATGGGTAGTCGGGTTCTGGCTTCATGCTTCCGAGCCTGAACTTCCCCAAACAAGCATGGAATCCATACATATATATATATATACACATGTGTATATACATATATATATATACATATTATACATATGTTGGGTTTAGGAATTAGGGAGGAGGGCTCGGAACGTGATTACGAATCATGGTTCTAGATGCTGGGTATACTTATATCCAGGGTACCAGAAATGGGCTTGAACACCCTCAGCCCTAAACCCTAAACCCTAAATCATTTGGCCCCTGTACATGCCTTGGAGTGCTCCCAGCCCAACCCATAATCTCGCTAACCCTGATGGTTTAGGGTTTAGGGTTGATGACGAGATGGAAAATGAGATTCAGAGAGTTTTCCTGCTTTGGACCTTTGGGTTTGGATCCATAAACCATGGAATATGGCCCGCAATAAGGGTATTTGGAATTCAAAGCCTAGGGTATAAACATTAAGGGTACAAAATTAAAAGTACTTATCACTTGGAGAGCTGAAATTCAGGGCCTCCTCCTTTCCCCTAAAACCCAAATAGGCGAAATCCCATTTCATGACCTTTTCGTATCCTATAACAACATAATTTCCAGAGTGTATGGAATTTACATGAATTTACGATCATGCGGATTCTTAGTAGTATTCCTACAATCCTGGTATAATCCCAATATCCATTTGAATTGCCATGTTCTTTTCCATCTGGTTCTCCATGACTGAAACCCATCAACCTTACATATTCCCTTTAGATTTCCCGTCGTGGAAGCCAGAAAATCCCCAGTATATTCCGTGGATCATCCTTCAACAATCTCTATATAGTTCTTTGTGCTCATTCCTAAGCCCTTTTCTCTTCCCTATGAACACTAACCCCAAACCCTAAGCCCTTTGTCTCATCCCTATCAACCACTATAGGCCCTAAACCCTAGACCCTAAACCTTGACCCCTAAATGCTAGACACTAAGCCCCTTTTCTCATCCCTATCAACTACAGCCCCAGCCCTAAGCCCTTTCTTTCATCCCTATCGACCACTATAAGCCCTAAACCCTAAACCCTACACCCTAAGTCTTTTTTCTCTCCCCTATCAACCGCTAAATCCCAAACCCTAAGCCCTGTTTGTTATTTCTATGAACCACTATATGCCGTAAACCCTAGACCCTACACCCTGACCCCCTAAACCCTCAGCCTTTTTTTCTTATCCCTATCAACCACGAAACCCCAAACCGAAGCCTTTTTTCTGGTCCCTACCGACAACTATAAGCCCAAAACCCTAGACCCTGAAGCCTGAAGCCTCAACCTAAATCCTAAGCCTGCTTGCTCACCCCTATCAACGACCGAACCCCACAGCCTAAGCGATCGACCACTATAAACCCAATGTCCTTTTTCTTCATCCCTATCAACCACTAAACCCCAAACCCTAAACCCCTTGACGCTAAACGCCAAACCCCTAAACCCTACACCCCAAACCCAATCTCATCCCTCTCAACCAACCTGAAGCAGGTTCTGGACAGGTCTTTCGAGCTGTACTTGCTGGACAGGCTGGGCCCGATGCTGACGAACCCCCTCAATCAAGCGCGCGCAGAGGTTTAGGGTTGATAGGGGTTTAGGGTCTAGGGAGTAGGGAGTAGGGTTAAGGGTCAAGGGTTTCACATGCGGACATATGGGGTGTATGTAGGGTTCTAAAGTCAATATAGGGATACAGAGGAGTTCTAGATTTGTAAATATGAGGATTATCGAGGCTAGAGAGTGATTACAAGGACTGTTCTACAGGTCGTTTTTGTGGAGGGACCATTGGTCACAGATTTTTGAAAAGGAGATCTTAACTAAAAAGGGAACGGTCCCTTTGGGGTCAGGCATCTTGAATAACTTCCCTATGAGTCCTTTGAGTAGTGGTTTAAATGGGTATACCGCTGTTCCCAATGAGGGTAGGATATGGCCTGCTTTAGAAAGTGCCTGTACAAACGGTTTATACCCCTTTGAATTCTAGCTTGCTTTATGGCTTTCGGCTATTTCTTACAGCTGGGTGGTCAGGGGCTTGGAGTGTGGGGCTGAAGTTTCATACACTACAAAAAGGCTCTGTGCTAAAAGACGCTCTTCTCTTGCCCCTGGGGTTTGTAGTTTTCTTGTCACATAAAAGCCATAGAATGACAGTACTAGGTGTAAAGAATATCGCAGGTCCCTAACCCTGAACCCTAAGTCCTAACCCCTAAACACTAAACCCTGAATCCTTGAAGAACAAACCCTAAACCCTGAACCCTAAACCTAACCTCCTTTACCCTAAACGCCAGAAGGCCCCAGCCGCGTTGGGATCCGAAACCCTACCTGGACCCGCAAAAGTATGTAAAATAATAGCCGAAAACCGTTAAATCTAGCCCAAAAGGCCATTATTCTACATACTTTTGGGGTTCAGGAAAACCTTTCTGCGTTATTTAAGCAGACCGGATTCTCGGCCCTCTAGTCGTGGGAACTGGAGGTTCCGTGGCTAGACGATTTAGGGTTCAGGGTGAAGATGAAGGGCAGTAACAGTAGTAATCGTAGGAAGAGAAGAAGAAGTAGTAGTAGTAATTATTATAGTAGTAACAGGTTGGCCCTATGGCTCCAAATAGCCTAAAGTGGGTAGAATCCATACACTCAGATCCTTTGGGTATGTACCCCTACAAACGGAATCAGCAACGGAAGTCTGAAGGGCAACCGGAAACCTCAATGGGCTCGTGCAGAATTGGCTTTGCATCAACGATTGGATATTTTTGTTTCGCTCAGCGGCATGAGGCTGCTTTAGGTGATGCTGTTGTTGACTCTGGGTTTTTTGTTCTTCGGGCTTTGCTGGCTTGTTTGGGTTTCACATGTGCTTCAAGCCAACATCATTTCTAAAACACGAAAACTTTGTACAGGTCACTACGACCAGTGCATGTTATGAAGGATTTGTGGGGATGGGTTGTCTTGCAGATCCTGCCATTGGAAGCTAGCCGGGAGAAAACCCTAAACCCTAAACCCTAAACCCTTCACCTTCTTGTGGGCAGATGCCTCCTTCGACAGGAAAAGTCTCTGGCAAGCCAAGGTTTAGGAGTGTAGAGGTTTACGGTTTAGGGTTTAGGGACATCTGCTGAAGTTTCTACGCGAGACTTCAGGGAGTTGTTGCTACTGCTTTTTAGTATTACTTAGTATCACTATCATTACCGTTTTTACATTGGTTTGTTAATGCTACTGCTTTTCGATATGAATTAGTACTATGAATCTACGATTGCAAGTATTAACCCTCCACCCATAAACCCTAAACCCTAAACCCTCAACCCTAAACTCTAAAACCCTAAACCTTAAACCCTAAACCCTAAGCCCTCTAAACCCATAAACCCCTTTTTCAGGTGACGACGAGCAGATTGCAGGCTCGCCTGTTGATCTCTGGGCTTATTGTAGATGGGCGCTTCGCCGTTTAGGGTTTTAGGGTTGAGGGTTTAGGGTTTAGGGTTTTAGGGTTTAGGGTTTAGGGCTTGGGGTTTAGGTTCTGTCAATCCCCCCACCCACCACCCACCACCCAGTAATAAGTACTCCGAAAGAGGTCCGTCAATAGACTCTAAGCGGCCCTGAAAGGGTTTAGGGATGAGGGTTAAAGGTTTACGCCCTGTTTTGTCCGACCGCAGGCAGGTGGAATTTTCTTCTTGGAGGGGCAGGATTCTTGTAACCCACTTGTACCTGTGCGTATTTCTAAGTTACAGGTCCCCTGACAGACCTTAAAGCTGGCTGTCATTGGGTTTTATAGTTGCATGTAGAAGTGACTCCCCAAACCCTAAACCCTGACCTGCCAAGTATGCAGGACTTAGATGGTGGTTCCTAAAGCCCGCTGTCAAGGAAGATAAAAGCTGCTACAAGGTTTTCTGTTTCGTCAGGGTTTAGGGTTTAGGTATACAGCAACGACTACTGGGTTCAGGTTTGAAGGCTGAAGGACGGGAAAAGACAACAGAAACTATTGTGTCAGTGAAGTTCTTATTGGGGCTACTATAGGGACACATTCCCCCATTTCCTACTGACAAACAGTAATGCACTGAAGGAGCATACTAGCTTCTAATAGTTGGCAGATTGTACATGAATGGGTATTTCTCAAAATATTCCCTATCTAAACACTAAACCCGCATAGTCTCTTTATAATGGCTGGCCGTTCTCTGGAGTGCTGGGGTACAGAGTTTAGGGTTTAGGGTTTTGAGAAGCTCGCATGTGAACATGGTCCCAATCTGACCACCTTTCATTTTTGGCAGTGAATCGAAGGCAACCAGTCAAGTAGCCCCATGTCAATACCAACGCAAAATTAAAGTCTACTTGAAGTACCTCTACAGTGTGGCGTCAGATTCCTTTTATGGTTAAGATATAGATCTTATACCCTAGGGCACCTTAAGGATCTTGATTTAAGTTACTATATCCGGGCATCCATGACTGTATATACCCATTCTGGTAACTTAACTTAAGTTCCTAAATAGCAGCCCAGTTTACAGTCTGGTCTCATACGCGTTTTATAGTTATACATCTTATACCATAGGGTACCCTATTCAGGCTTCGACATTACAATAGGGTTCCATGCCTCCATTCCCTGCCAAAGCCCTATACCCATAACCTTAAACCCTAAGTCCTGAACCCTAAGCAACCCTAAACCCTAAACCCCAGACCCGAAACCCTAAACCCTGAAACCCCAACCCTAAACCCCAGACCATAGAGCCTAAAGCACCAGTAAGCAACATTTGAGGTCGCTCTACCGCCGCACGTTCCCATGTCACTGCGACTTGCTGCTTGTCTTATATCACACGGTCTTTAGGTTTTAGGGTTTAATAATCACTAGGCAGGCAAATGATATGAGGCTGGGGTAGCTGCATAGAAATACATTCATATGACAGCTTTTCAGCATACTCCCGAATGGATGGGACCCCTGGGTTCCGGAGCACCTGTTTGCAGACCGTCCAGATACAGAAGGCGGATATAAGGTCCACAGTTGGCACCTCCCCGCCTGAATCGTCTGTTTAATCCTTATGTTGCAGCCCCCGATGGAGAGCAAGATGATATCTTTCCTTTGCTTAGAGTAAGAAGAGTGTAATCTTACCTGGCTCAACCACAAGAAAAGGCTACTCACATGTCATGTTCTTGGTGTCACCGAAGGTTTCAGCGGCCAAGTCAGCTGAGGTTCCTGGCAGTTTAGAAGGACGCTTCTTGCTGGGATGACAACACTCGCCCTAAACCCTAAACCCTAACCCTAACCCTAAACAACGGAACCTGAGAAGGAGCCCTGAATGAATGGACTATACTGTCCTTTTCACGGAGGGTCTCTATGCGATTTCATGTCAGTTTGGGGGGGGCGTGTCAAACTCTAACTTAAGTTAGGGAACTTATGACGGACAACTTGTAACTACTGTACTCATGAGCCTACAAGTGACCGAGTCAGATTTGAGTCATACTCGGCTTGCAATTATTGCATGGGAGAGCCCTTTATGTTCATCCCCGGTAGATCCCATAAATGTTGTTCCCTAGTCTCAAACCTAAACCCCAAGTCCTGCACGGCACTGCATATCCTTATTCCCTCCTGTAAAGGTCCACCGCCCCATTTTAGGCCATCATTCTGGTGCGCCTGAGGGCTTAAGGGTTTCGCCTACATCCTAGACCCTCAACCTAAACCCTAAGCCCTGAATCCTAAACCCACTAAAGTTGAAGGTTTTGGGGGTTTGGCATTCCGGTTCTGGATCTTTCAGTAAGAGCCCTTTCTCAGGTTGGGAAGGTAGCTACAAACTCGGAAGTTAATCCTTACGGTATTGTTTCAGAAGTGCCTGAAAACCTAGATTGTCCTTTCTTCTGGGAGTTTTACCAAAACCCTACACCCCAAACCACTCACTCGTTGTTCTTGTGACGGATTCGGCGTTAAAGGCTTCCATAGTAGTGCTTTCCTTTAAGTGCCAGGGTCCTTGAGGGTGCCTCGTTTGAAGCCTTCCACTCAGGTTTTAGGGGTATAGGGTTTAGGGTTTTAGGGTTTAGGGTTCAGGGTTTTAGGGTTGAGGGTTTAGGGTTTAGGGTGTAAGGCTTAGGGTTGAGCATGTAGGTCTCGGGGCTTAGACTAAAATGGAAAATTGTCAACCAAAGGAATGAGATATGGAAAATGACATGGACGGCGGGCTTTTCTGGGGTGCCTATGGGGATCAGCCCTTGATTCAGGGCATGTTGATCGTTTATGTGAATTAGCCCCCTTTCTTCCTTCATTGAGGGGTACTGTAATACGCGGATTTTACTTACCCCCCAACCCTTACAACAAGAACCCTGCCACTTTCATATGACTTATAATCAGGTCCAAAGTTTAGGGCTGGGCACTTTGAATCCAGTGTTTTTTGTTGGGCTCTCTGGGATGTTCAGACGCTAGAAGTATGATTCACTTGCGGGGGGACAATCAGGGTTCACGGTTTCGGGTCAGGGTTCTGTCAGTCAATATTTTCGGAGTTGTACCCCGGTTGTAACCTTTCCCTTAAGGATCCTTCCAAGGCACTCCAGTATTGCGGCCGTATTTTGTGAACTTTTTCGGGGCGCAACCTTTGGGGCACAACGTTGGAGCCCTTACGTCAGAGTTGTGTGAGACGGGAAATGAGCCTAGCTGTTGCAAAGCCCAGGCGGCCAACATGGATCCCACTGTGGCGGTACTTGTTGCATGTTGACCCAGTCATCACTACACGATCTAGATTAACGTAGACGCTAGAATAATTGCAAAAGATTTGGGGGTATACGGTATACTGTGTTAGTAGCCGGCAGGTACACTTGATAGTTTTGGGGGTCCTGTAGTCCTGTCATAAGGTGTCGAGTTTTGTTGGCCTGGGGAACTCAGCAACATTGGTTGATTTCTAGACTGGTTTGAGGTCAGTCATTCACCACCAGAGGCAGCTTCCCTTTACGTAGTGTTTCGGCCCCGCACTCGCTGTTACCCCAGACGTCCGCCTCTAACAATCTCGAAGAGTTCTAATGGTCTCTCTTCGGAAGAAGGGTTTAGAGTTTAAGTTGACATGGGGCTCTATCCATCCACAAAGAACAGATTTCGCAGGCGATTGCAAGCAGCAAGGTTTTGGGTTTCCGTGGACGCCCTACACCCTAAACAGCGTCGTCCTGCTTTCGCTGCCTGGTGATGTGGAAGTTTGTTTGCATTTGGTGCCCTCAAGGGCCTCAGGGAGTATGGGGATGTAAAGGCGATTATGGGGGGTCGTTAGGGAATTCATACTGATTACCGTGAGAAACTCCCATGTGGCAGGTGAGACAAGACAGCAGACTAGCGTGGTGAGATCTCAACCTGATTTGACGCTCAGGTCTTTCAAACCCTTCAAACGAGAAAGTCCAACTAGTCCTGAGCAGCGGAGTTGCCAGAACTAATAAACATTCGTCGGTGCGTGAGCACTCAGTACCCCTGCAAATCCGAACTTGCTTTGAGCATCCATCCTCAGAGCAACTCCCCACACTCTGTAGTCCCCCCTCAGTACATAAGATCTGGGGTATATAGGGATCTTATTAGAATATGCCCAAAGCCATATTCTATCTACTTAAGGGGGACTCTAACCCCTAGACCACGAAGGCCAAACATGTCCTGCCCTCAGTTTTTCAGATTCGTCCTTTCTCGTCTACCTCCCTTATAGCTTATCGACCCTCTTACTTCACCCTCAATAGTTCCCAAACTGCTGTGTTTTAGGTTTTTTTTTGGCCAGATTCCTTCATCTCGTAACTACTCGCCAGTAATGTAGTAGCCACCAAGAGTATTTCCTCATAGATACCAGCACGAATCTCAAAGCCTAGACGCCAAACCCTAAACCTATTTGAAACGTTAAAGAAACTTTAAACCTAACCCTGCATGGACCTTTAATCCCTCTTGCCAGGCCCATGTTCCAGGAGGTCAGGTGATGAGCGCCTGCCTGCCGGGTTTAAGTTTAAGGGTTTAGGGTTTAGCTAGGCCTTTTGGGTATGTGATGTTTTTCGGAAGTAAGCCCTAAACCCTGAACAAGAATATGTATATTAACACATAAGGATGCCATCTAGGCTGGTCCCTGAAAAATGTTGTCGACGTTTGGTGTATGACAGACTGACAGACCCCAAGTAGACAGCTCAAGTTGATGTTGGGAGGGTTAGGGTTAAGGGTTCAGGGCTCAGGGCTTAGGGTTCCAGAGGAGATAGAGCAGTCACCTGAGCGCTCTTGCTGTCACGGCTTGGACAGATACCTGGACCTTGCAAATATTCTACGAACCTTATGATCACCACAATAACACATCCCTCCACTCCCCTAATGGTACATATTCCCCTGAATATCCTAAACCCTACTTGGAGGGCCAGGGGGACTTAGTAAGTAGGTTGATAATGGGGATAGCTGGGGGTATTATATGGTTTATAGGGGTTATAAGTGTACTTACGAAGTCCCCCTGCCCCTCCAAGTAAACCCTGTGGAATATATTGGGTGGTTTATTGCTGGCCTGGTAGGGGGGTGTATTATGATGGGCTGTCATCCTAGCACCAATTAGGGTGAAGGGTTGAGGTTTAGGGATTAGGGTTTGGGGATAAAGGATTAGGATTTAGGGATTGGGTTTAGGGTTAGAGATTAGGATTAAGCGGTTGGGACTTACGGATTCGGATTTTGGGATTGGGGATTACGGGTTTGGATTTGGGGATGGGGATTTAAAGGGATTCGGGAAGGGGGGGCTCGTAGGAGAACCAGTGAATTGTGCACACCCTAAATCCTAAACCTGCACCCGCTTTGGCAAGAGCTCCTTGCATATGCTCGTCCGACCATGTCTTCGTGTCTCAAGACGGTTCATGGTTTTTGGCTTTGCTTTACAGTTCATTGCTTTGAAAGGGGTCTTGGGAACTTAAACCATGAAACCTGTAACCCCTAATGTAAATTCAGAACCTTGAGACATAGGCCCTGAATTCCAAACCCACCCCAAAGTGGGATGCACAGAAATGGAGGCTTCTAGAATTTGAGGTGTCGTTCGGCCCCCAGCGGATGACACAGGGGCGAGCAACACCCTCATGAGGAAGACCTTGACATACGAAATCCTAAGCAGGAGCTTTACACGTGGATAGGCTCCCGCATGGGCATTCCAAACAATGGGAGTCAAACTTTCATGAGCAGCGTTTTTTTTCAGTACG